>JAULKR010034221.1:0-12242 GCA_032356305.1 Prasiola linearis | reverse complement strand
TGAGGGTTTATAAAATGAAGATTGCTGCAATTGATTTAAAAGGTTTGATGTTGGGTGATGCTTTAGACAGAGCTAAAAACTCTTTTGATTCATTTGAAGAGCCTGAAAAAAAGAAGCGAAAAGTCACTGCCAAAAATAAAAAGAAAACGGCTAAAAAAGCTAAATCTGTTTCAAAGAAAGTTACAAAGAAGAGCTCTGAAAAAGTTAAAAAGAAGTCTGCCAAGAAAATTTCTAAAACTAAATCCAAGCGAGCCATAAAAAAGGCGGCTTAATTTTACTAAATACGTTATAAGTGATCTTGGCTGTTGAGTTTGAGTGATGAAGATGAAGCTTTTACAAAGGCGCATGGCTTGCTCTATGTAGCTTATGCAGTCGTGTTATATAAGAAGAATGAAAAAACAAATTATTCTCAGTCTTTTAGGTTCGTTTCTAATCATCAACTCAGCTCAAGCAAGTGATCACATAGATGGTGTTCCATCTTTAGAGCTTCATGAACAAGTCGATCTAACAGATTTGTATGCCTTCAAAACGGCAGATAAAACTGGTTGGATGACACTAATCTTAAATCTATACCCTGGGGTTTCAGACAGTGGTCATTTTTCAAGTAAAGTTTCATATGACATCATTTTAGAAAATCTAGGCCAAGCTACAGTGCCCTTGGCATCAGATGGAATGGGTTTTTTGCAAGAACAGGCTGTAATCAACTGTGTGTTTACCGACCCTAGTCATCACAGTCACTCTCATCAAAAACCCAAAGTGATTTGTTCAGTTCTCAAAAATAGAGAGACTCTCAAGACTATTACGGCTGAAGTTGGGAGAATTAAGAAGACAAAGGGCGCAAGTATCTACACGGGCTCTAGATCTGACGCTTTTTTTATAACGAATGAGCAGTTCGACACTGTCACTGGTCGCAGTGGCTTTGACAAAAAAGCTTTTAAGTCTGGTGAAAATCTAATGGAGAGAATCAATGTTTTGAGCATTGCACTTGAATTAGATTTTAGAACAATATTCACAGATTCAGATTCTGAAGATCTTTATTCTGTTTCAGCTCAAAGTTACACAAGTGAGTCGGGGGTTAAGAAAGTTTTAGACAGAGTGGGCAGACCAGAAATAACCAATTTAAGTTTGGATGACTTTCTTGAAAATGATCCTGTTAAGAGATTGTACAATCAAACTCCGCTTTCTGAAGTTAAAGCATCTGCAGGCTATGATAGGTTCCAAAAAAGACTTCTTTCGAACATCAGCGCCTATGATCAGTACGATGGTGTCATAAACTGGGGTTGGGATGAGCTGACTTTTCTTACAGAGGTTTTGTTAGACGATGCGCTTTATTTTAGTTTGAGCGATAAATGTGTGAGTGAAGGGCGTCAGTATCTTTCAATTGAGAGATCAGTGCTTGCGGGTGTTGAGGCTAAAAGCTGTGGTGGTAGACTTATCTCAGATGACATCATGAACATCATGTACGGACTCTATATTGGAGGCTTGGACGTTGATTTTACACTGTACGAGACAGGAGTGTCTGTGCCGTACCAGAATTCTTCTAAGAAAGTATTTGCCGAGTTTCCACACCTTGCTCCACCAGAAGACACGGGCTTTTTTACTGTAAATATCAAAAGAACACTTTTGAATACCGTTTTAAAAGCTAGGCAAGAGTAAGTTTCTGGCTAGGTTTTTTACAGTATTGGAAGTTTTATAAGATTGTTTCTAAATCTGCTTTATAGTGTTTTTCGTGAGAAAGTAAAGTCTTCCGGAGGACATATGATCAGATCAGTTTTTTCAATATTATTAGTTTTTGGTGCTTTCAATGCCCAAGCATACGAAGTCACTTACAAGTGCAGTCCATTTTTGCAAGGCTATTTGAACATCGATCCGGTTTACGTTTCCATTGATGCAGATGCTTCAGACCGTAATAACAAGATTTACCTTATTGCTGTAGATGACTCTGACTGGGTAAAGCTAGAAACCGATAATAGTGACAGTTATTCGTCTGTTCATGTTAAAATTTCATCATGGAGTGATGAAAAGTATGAAATCAAACTTCAAAATAAAATTTTATCCGGTGCTCACAAAGGCAAGATTTCTTACAAGTCTAAGTCATCGATTTTTCCAATGACTTTGAGGTGCGTTTCAAGTGCCGGTGAGCATCCAAATTTAAAGGTCATCGAAGACCCTGAGTAAAAGAATTTATATCTTTTTATAGTGACTAGTTAATGCTGCTGACCACTCATTAGAGTCAGTAGTTGTTAACTAATTATTTTTAATGGTTTTAACTAAGGGCTTTTAAAGCATTTAGCTTCGAGGGCTTTAAGCGACTTGATAATCAAGGTGATTAGTAGTTATTAACTAAATATTGCTTGGCAATGTCCACGATGTAATCAACAAGATTTCGATCGGTTGCGCCCATTGACCAAGCTCCGGTCATTCCACCAGTTTGCTTAGAAATCACGGGGCTTCCAATAACCTTACCTGTTTTGGCGTCTCTTAAAGTTAATTTTAATTTAACATCAGAAGATCCTGCCATAGCCCCAATCCAAAAACGGGCGCCTCCACTTACTATTCTCAAAGCGACTAATTTAGGTTCAATGATCAGTGTGTTACCAGACTTAGCTGATTTGCTTTTCCATTCTTGTAAAAGAGGTCCAACGCGTTCATTCAACTTGCCCTCGATGATATCTGCGTACTTCTTTTTAGCAGCTTCGTTGTTGATCGCTTCGATCGACGTTAATGGCATGAGTTTATAACCAGAAAATTGAGAGAGTTTTTTGTACGCTGGCTGAATATGAGAAGCTGACTCTACAATAATTTTATTGCGTCTTTCAGGACTGCTCGCGCAACCACCCATTAGCAAAACAACGGCACTCAACTTCAATAGATTCTTCAACATAAGTTTCTCCTGTTAGCGTGTGAATCTATAATTTGAAAACAGTCGATTCAAGCTATAAAAAAGCAGGTCTAGCCAACGAGAGAATTAGAGTTGGTAAATTCTTGATTTGTTTGGTGTAGAAAAAAAATGGCGTTCCCTACGGGAGTCGAACCCGTGTCTCACCCGTGAAAGGGGCGTGTCCTGGGCCTCTAGACGAAGGGAACGCAAGACAAAGTTTTTTTAGCTATAAACAATAAAAAACAAAGAAAAAAAATGGTGACTCGTCATGGGCTCGAACCATGGACCCTCTCCTTAAAAGGGAGATGCTCTACCAACTGAGCTAACGAATCACGAAGAGCAAAAACTAATTTCTCAGTTAAAATTAGTCAACCCCTTAATCGTTAAAAAGTGGGTTCACCCAGATAGTCTGCTTACGTCCTGGGCCAACACTAACAACATCGATAGGTGTTTTCACTGCCGTTTCGATTTTGTTTAAATAATCTTGTGCATTTTTAGGCAATTCTTCAATTTTAGTGCAGCCAGAGATGTCTTCACTCCAGCCAGCAATGGTTTCATATATAGGGCTCATATGGCCTAAAGTTGAAGAGTTCATCGGGTAATCGTCAACTAAAGTGCCGTCTTCATCTTTGTAAGACACGCAAACCTTAATCTCGTCAAAACCGCTTAGAACGTCCATCTTCATCATTGCTAAAGATGTGAGGCCATTTACTCTGATTGCATATTTAAGAGCTACAAGATCAAGCCAGCCGCATCTGCGAGGACGTCCAGTAGTTGCTCCAAATTCAGCACCTTTTTTCTGCAGTTCTTCACCGGTAGAGTCCATGAGTTCTGTTGGAAAAAGTCCAGAACCTACACGAGTTGTGTAAGCTTTGGTGATTCCAATAACTTTATCAATTGCTGTGGGTCCTACACCAGCGCCAATACAGGCTGAACCAGCTATAGTCGAAGAGCTTGTTACAAATGGATAAGTTCCGTGATTCAGATCAAGTAAAGTTCCCTGAGCACCTTCAAAAAGAACGTGCCTTCCACCCTCCATTGCTTTATGAATCAACAAAGATACGTCTTGGCATCTGAAAGGTTTCAGTTCTTCTCTGGCCTTGGTGATCACGCCCATAACTTCATCAAGCGAGATCTCCTCTGAATCGTAAAAGTTTTTGAGTAGAAAATTCGTCTCTTTCAGTGAGTGTTCCAACTTTTTTCTGATTTTTTCTTCTTCTAAAAACAAGTCCCCAAACAGAAGTGCGCGTCTAGCAGCTCTGTCTTCATAGGCAGGTCCAATTCCTTTTCCGGTTGTACCAATTTTCTCATTCTTAAGGGCTTGCTCTCTAGCTTGGTCAAGTTTTCTGTGGTGAGGTAGAAGAACTGTCGCTGCATCAGAAATTAAAATTTGATCATTAGACTTTAGAGTTCCAGAAACTCTTAGAGCTGAAATTTCTTTGTAAATTTGCTCGAGATCTAAAACAACACCTGCTGCAATTATGCATTTAGTAGTGTCGTGCAAAACTCCTGAAGGCACTAAGTGCAAAACAGTTTTTTTGCCATTTACAACGAGTGTGTGGCCCGCGTTTGCACCACCTTGATAGCGCACAACATAGTCTGACTCAGCTGAGAACACATCTACAACTTTACCTTTTCCTTCATCACCCCACTGGGCGCCAACAACTATAATTCCAGACATTTAGTCCTCCAAGTCTTTTGCCCACTTGTATGCAGGCGGTAATATATTTAACACAGGCTGGTCTTGTTCAAACCAATTTTTCACTTGCCGAGCTGCTTCAAGAGCAGATTTGTTCTGAGCTTCAAGTGTGTAGCCTCCTACGTGAGGTGAAAGTGTCACACTATTAAGCCTTCTCAATTCAGATGACTCAGAAAGGGGCTCTTTTTCAAACACATCTAAGCAAGCGCCTAATATGTCCTTATTTTTAAGCGCTGAAACGAGATCTTTTTCGTCAACTAAAGAGCCTCTGGCGCAATTTACTAGAATAGAATGTTTTTGCATAAGCGAGAGTTTTTTAGAATTGATCATTTTTTTTGTTTTAGAAGTGAGCGGGCAGTGGAGACTCACAATGTCTGAATTGCTCAAAGCTTGTTCTAAACTCACTGACTCAACCCCTGCTTTCAAAAAAACTTCATCATCCAGGTAAGGATCATAGGCAGAGACTTCACAACCGAAAGCCTGGAGTTTTTTAGCAACGGACGAGCCTATACGTCCTAGTCCAATAAGCGAAACTTTCTTTTTTTCAAGTTCTCTGCCAAGCATAAATCCAGAGCGCCACTCCCATATTTTTGAACTAAGGAAGGGTCCTTTTTTAAGAAAATTTAAAATATGCCATAGGGTGATTTCAGAAGCACTTGTGACATTTGCATTGGGCGAGTAGCAAAACTTTATAGAGGTTGATTCTGTAAGTGATAAATCAATGTGATCAAAACCAGAAGTGGCTGTGACTACGATTTCTAAATTTGGAAAGCACTTTAAAAAATCTTTGTTGATTTCATCTTTACTTCTTATGATGAGTGCGTGCGCGCCGGACTCTTTAGGCCACTCTTCTATAACTTGTGTAGCGTAGGTTCTTAGATGCGTAGAGATCAGATGGGCTGCTTGTTTAGTGAAGGAAGGAGAGATAAGTACAGTTTTAATGCCCCAGCTCCTTGAGTGAGGACTTAAGAACCTCTAAAAAATCCTTCATTTCTTGCTTTGTGATGTTGGCCATATGACCAATACGTAGCAAGCGTTCTTTTAAATCATCCTGTCCCGTTGCTAGGTAGTAGCCTTTAAGAACCATGCTTTTTTGGACGGCGGAAGCTTTTAAATTTTTTGGTAAAAGTAGCGCCGTGAGAGAAGGGCTTGGGTTTGTCGAAAAAAGCTCAAGTTTATTTTCTTTGGCCCAAGAATGAAGAATACTTTGAAGCTCTAAACACTCGTCGTACTTCGCTTGGACTCCCTTAGATTTTAATTTGTTCAGCTCAGCATGAAGGCCTTGCCATAGTTGAGTAGGGCTTGAAAACCAAGTGGTGTTTTTTTCAAGGTTTTTTAATTCTTTGATCACATTAAAATAATATTTGGGAAGATCAGATGTTTTAGCTTTTTCGAAAGCTCTATTGGAAAACCCCATAAAGCTAAGTCCTACGGGAAGTCCAAGTGCTTTTTGTGATCCCGATATAAGAACATCAATTTGGTTTTCTTTCATTGAGAGCTCATAAGCGCCAACAGCTGTAACACCGTCGACAACCAAAAGAGTTTCCGGTGAAACTTTTTTTAGTAAGTTTGAAATTTCTTTTATTGGGTAAGCTGTTCCTGTGCTTGTCTCACAGGCTTGTAAGCAAAGTGCTGTAGGTTTTAGTTCGTGAAGCATTGTTTCAAGCACGCTTAAATCAGGGGTTGTGCCCCACTCAATTTTATAAGTTTCATGTTTTATCTTGAATGCAGATAGTATCTCACTCCAGCGCTCACCAAATTTTCCGCCATCGATTGTAAGTGCTGTGTCTCCAGAGCTCATAAAATTAACAACGCTGGCCTCTAAGGCTCCGGTACCGGTTGAGGTAAAAACAGAAATATGTTCTTCGTCAAAAAGTAATTTTAGATTCTCTAAAGACTCTTTTAAAATGAATTTGAATTCTGATGATCTGTGATGTAGGGGTGCAGAAGATAAAGCTGTCAAAACTGATTCTGAAAGCGGTGTAGGGCCAGGCGAAAAAAGCTTTGCTGGTGTGTTCACAGTTGTTGTCATCCTATTGTGTGCGTCTAAAGCCAACACTACTTTAAAATTTAAAAAAAACAAGATTGCTTTGACTCTTCTCTGCCGCTAATCTGGGAAGCATGATCAGACTAAGTTTCTTGGCAGCGTTGATGCTGTTTTCCAGCTCGTGTGCCTATAAGATGGGCTACTCCTACCAGGAGCTCCCTCGAGGGATGAAGAGTCTGTACATCCCTATTTTTAAAAATGACACCCAGGATGTGGGACCAGAGGCAGACTTTACAAATAAACTTACCCAAGAAGTGAAGCGTTCAAAAGTTGCAACAATTTTAGGGAAAAACTCGGCTGATGGAATTCTTCAAGGTCGTATAGTGAGCATCACCCGTGCTCAAAATGCCCAAGATAGTAAACAACGTGGCGAAACCGATAAGACTTCGGGTTTGGTGAACTTGCCTCAGGGAACTTACGTGGCTACTGAATTCTTGGTTTCGGTTAAGATTGAGCTTTTGCTTCGTGACCGCAAAACAAATAATATTGTATGGAAGCAGTGGTTTGAAGACCGCGCTCTCTACACAGCTGCACGATTGGCACTTGTAGGTATAAACACCTCCTCTCCAAATTATACAGAATCTGAAGACAAAAGGGTGATCAGGCAGCTCGCTGGTGTTATGATGGAAGAGGCCGTGGGCCGTTTGACTGAAAACTTTTAAGTAGAGGCTTTTTTGGACATTAGAAACCTTCAGACAAAACTAAAAAGTAACGACTTTAAACTCGTTTACGTTGTTGCTGGCGATGATCTCTATTTAAAATCTACAGCAGAAAAAATGATCAAAGATTTTTTCACCTCTAAAGAAGAAGAAGTTGATCTTGAAACCTACACAGCTCCTCAAATGGATACAGAAAAATGTTTAGAGTCTTTGCAGACTCTTTCCTTCTTCAGTTCTACTAAAGTGGTTCATATTCAAGATGCAGATAAAGCTGGCGCAAAATTTTTAGATGATCTTTCAGCTTTTATTGTTGAAGGAAACCTCTCTGGTCTTGTAGTGATCATCTCTTGTAACAAGTTTGATAAAAGAAAAAAGTCCTTAAAGGCAATTTTAGACACTGCCGAGCTAGTAGAAGTCAAAACTCCCTACGACAATCAAGTTGAGCAATGGGTGAAGTACATTGCTACTAATGAAAAACTAAAAATGGAGCCAGATGCGCCTGCATTTTTAAATTTTTTAGTCGGGCCTTCTCTGGTTGAGGTCTCAAAGTCTGTTGAAAAGCTTAAAGATGTTTTTGGAAGTGAAAAAATTGGAAGAGTTCAAATACAGGAGTTGATTTCCAAATCTGGTGAGCAAGATGTTTTTAAGATTTGCGATATGCTTGGTAAAGGTCAGCTTACCGAAGCTCTTCTATCGGTGGAGTATTCACTTAAGCATGGTTCAAACGCCATTGGTGTCTTAAATCTTTTTTACAGACATTTTAAAATTTTAAACGGAATTTTAGAAGCTCAAGCCTCGGGAAAAAGAATTGGACAAAAAGAACTGGCTGCAAAAGTTGGTGTGCCACCATACTTTTTGGCAAACTATGCAGGGCAGTCTAGAACATGGACGACAAAAAAAATTGCTGAGGTTTTTTATGCTTTAGAAGCTGCTGATGTTTCTTTAAAATCTACCAAAATGAAAGAGTCGACAGTTTTTTCTGGTTTCTTTATGGAAGTGTCTAGAGTGCTTGGAGAGAAAAAAGGTTTGAGGTCTTTAACGGCCTCTTTGTTTTAAGTAAAACCGTTGAGTATGATTTGATATAAAAAAAGCCAATCTGAAAAAGATTGGCTTTTTGATTTTTAATCTGTGGCTCTTAATTTTTAAATAAAGAATCAAATTAAGAAGCTTTTGCAAGTCTGATAGCAAGTCTTGCTACTTTTCTTGAAGCTTTGTTCTTGTGGTAAACACCGTTTTTTGCAGCTCTGTCCATTTTACTAGCGAAAGCTTTGAAAGCAGTCATAGCTTCTTCTTTGTTACCTTCTTCAATAGCAGCAAGAGTTTTCTTTTCGTAAGTTTTAACTGCAGATTTCATTCTAGTGTTTACAGCAGTTTTTTTGATAGTTTGTCTGGCTCTTTTGTCTGCCGATTTATGATTTGCCACAATGCGCTCCTTGAGAGATGATTTATCTGATAACTAACAAATTTATAGTTACTGATAATTTAATTATTAAAGACGATTAGCTATCATAGCCTATAGGAGCTGACAAGAGGAATGACTAGCATTAAGGAGCAAAATAAAGACCTAAATGCTCAAACCTCAATAAACAGGCAGCTGAGCCAAAAAAGTATCTTTTTTTCAGCATTTGGAATGGGTGCGGGAACGCTGATAAGTCGAGTTTTGGGATTGGTGAGAGATGCTGCACTGGCAGCTCTTTTCCCAACAATGGTGAGAGATGCCTTTGCTATAGGCTTCAGACTGCCTAATTTTTTCAGAAGGGTCTTGGGAGAAGGTGCCCTTTCTGTAAGCTTTATACCCACCTATGTAGAACTCTTAAATACCGATCCTGAAAAAGCTGAAAAGCTTAAAAACATTGTTTTTTCATTTTTATTTTTACTTTCGTCCTTGATCTCAATCTTTGGTATTTTATACATCCGCTCTCTTCTAAACTTTATAATTGATGAGGCGTCTTTTTCTCCAGGTGGTGAGAGCTTTGCTTTAACAGTTAGAATGGCTAAGTGGATGTTTGCCTTTTTGTTTTTGATCACACAGTTTGCATTTTGCATGTCGGTGTTGAACGCGCATAAAAGGTTTTGGGTCGCTGGAGTGGCCCCAGCTTTTTTTAATCTTGGCTTTATACTTTTGTTGTTCGTTCCTAATCAGTACGTTTCATTTGATGGGCAGCAACTGGCATTTGGCGTCTTGTTTGGAGGTTTGCTGCAGTTAGGAGTTGTAGGAGGGAGCTATCTCTCAAATTTTAAACTTCCCAACTTCAACTTAAACTTTTTTTTCAAACCTTTTAGAAGAGTTTTTTTAGCAACCACTCCGAGTTTATTCGCCATAGGAGTTTTACAAATAATATCGCTTATTAATATTCACCTCTGTAGTCAGGTGGGGCCAGGAGCGAATTCGTATATTTATTTTGCTGACAGAATTTTAGAACTACCGCAGTCATTGATAGCTGTGAGTTTGGGAACGGCGATGCTTCCAAGTCTTTCTGAAATGTGGATCAAAAGCAGAGCTGATTTTGATGAGACATTGATTAAATCGATCAGGGTTTATCTTTTCTTTGCTCTACCGGCGGCTGTGGGAATGCTCTTTCTCTCCTTACCTGTGACACAGCTTCTGTTTCAGAGAGGTGCTTTTGATTTAGAGCAATCAGTACAGGTGGCTTCGGTTGTGCAAATATATGGCGGTCTGTTAGTGGTCAGTGGCTTAGGGCGCATACTTTTACCGGTTTACTATTCATTTAAGAACACGTGGTTTCCAGCTGCTGTGGCAGTTGTTGTTTTGATCAATCACTATGTTGTGGGTCAGATAATGGTTGATTCATACGGACTGCCAGGAGTGGCAATGGCCACTTTAACTTCAAGCCTAGTGAACATAGTCCTGCTTTTTATTGGTATGGGTCTTTTTACAAAAAGAACATATGTAAAAGAGGTTTTGGGTGCTGTTATTAGATTCTCGCCTGCGGTTTTGGTGCTTATTGCTTTTCTGTGGACGGTGGATGGGTACATATCTCAAACATCTGTACTACTAAGAGTAAGTGGTTCAGTGGCCGCAATCCTTGGTGCCGTATTTATATATTTTGGCACGGCTGTTTTGTTTAGGATCGAAGAGTCCAAACTTATAGGGGCTTTAGTTTCAAAAATAAAACGTTAAATTATAGAGTTTAGGCTTTCACATATGAGGTGAGTAGGCTTTGAAGATCACGGTCAGTCTCTTTTTTTGCTTGTTGCCAGAAAACCTCTAACTCATCAACTGAGAGGTCCTTAACTTTTTTTGTTGAAGTGGCTGCAGCAAGTTCGAACATTTTTTTATACCTAAGATCATACTTCTTAAGAGCAAATTCTAAGTTTTTTTCAGGATCAATACCAAGGTGCCTGGCAACTTGTAGAAGTGTGAAGAAAACATCACTAAACTCTTCAAAGACTTTCGTCTTGTTTTTAGTGAGCAAAATCTCTGATAGTTCGGAGACCTCTTCATTTAATTTTCCAAAAGCGCCCTCAACGTTCGGCCAGTCAAAAACCTCGCGATCTCTTAAACCTACATCTACAGCCATTTTTAGCACATTTTTAGGCATATTGCCCTCCGTTTTGTCTTCAATAGTCACACTTCTCTTAAGTTTAAGTAAAATACACCAAGATAAAACCAGATCAAAGCCAGGGTGGCCCTTTTGGTTTAAAAAGCCGATAAACTATATAATGACTGATGATAAAAACTCTAAGAAAAAAGCACCCCCCGCGGCTTACAGAAAGCGCTTTGTTGAAAGTGACAAAAGCACTTCGTTTTCTTCATGGGTCAGAGACTGGCAATCTGAAAATTATTTTTTAAATTCAATTTTTGGAAAAAAGCACGAAAAGTACAGGTTGGGCAGAATTGTCTTTTGCTTGTTTTTCTCTTTTATATTCGCCTCTCTAGTTTCTTTTGAGTTAAACCTCAGTTCAAAAGTTAAGTATGGCGAGATAGCCAACCAAACCATTAGAGCCCCTTTTGATTTTGAAGTTGTAGATGAAGCGTCCACTGACTTAAGTAGAAAAAAGGCCGCTGCTCAGGTGCCTTTAGTTTTAGATTTTTTTCCTAACATGTATGAAAAAAGCCTGGATGACGTTAGATCTGTCTTTGCAATCCAGCGAGCCACTCTTAAGAATGCAAAAATTAAAGAGAGTGATTTTGTTAGAACCTACAAACCTGAGTTTGATAAAGCTTTGGGAGTTGTCACTGGGGAGCGTATTTACAGATGGCTCTATCAAAATAAATTTGATTTTGAAATTGAGGACTCTGTCATCTCTGCTTTAGAAAATTGGTCGACCACTTACATGATCGATCAGTCTCTCCTAAATGAAGGTATGGGAGAGGGGTTTGCTTTAGTCAGAACCATAGGTTTAGACGGAAAAGCTTCTGTTGAAGAGCAAAAAATTGATATTGAAACCATCAGGCCACTTATGAACTACACTAAAGTGGACTCAAGTCTTCTGGCGAGCTCTGGTTTAAGCAAATACGATCAAAAAAAGTTAGCTGAGTTTATCAAGCCTTTTAGAGTTCCTAATCTAAGTGTGAACAGAGCGCTTCACTCTCAAAGAAAAGCCAAGGCTGTTGAAAAAGTTTTACCGGTTGTGATCTCTGTTAAACAAAATCAAGTGATTTTAACTGAGGGCTCCTTAATTCAAGATCAAGATGTTCTTTTGTTGAATGAGGTTTTAAGGCTTAAGAACTCCTTTAAGAAAAGAACAAAAATATTTTTTGTGACACTGCTTCTTGCGGTGCTATTGATCGTGGGAATTTCATTATTGAAAAAGAAATTTGATTTTGACATGCCTGACTCTAAGCAAGACTTTTTAATACTGCTCAGTATCAGCACTCTTGGCTTGATTCTTATAAAAATATCAATGTTTTTATTTGAAGGTGCATTGTATCAAAAATTTGGGCCGGGACTGCCTTCTCAGGTTATAATTCTGCTAGCACCTTTTGCTGTG
>JAULKR010034110.1:7500-12244 GCA_032356305.1 Prasiola linearis | reverse complement strand
GCGCCTCATCAATATCGTTGAAGTTACGCAAATCCCCCTGTGGCACCAATAGCAGCTCAAGCGCGATGGAAATAGCGTATAGTGTTCTATATCAGGCTGCTATCGATAGGGGGCACCCGAATTAATTTCATTTTGCTGGCCTTGTCTCCTGCTAGCTTTTGCATCCTCTTCCAGCATTCGTCGAAGGCATTGTCGAAGTTGTCGATGATCGTTACGCGATAGTTATTGTTCAACAGGTCCAGCACGGTGTGGCTGCCTGCATGTCGTGATAACTTTTGTTTTGTAGACAAAGTGAGTCCAATCCGTTTAAGCTGCCAGAATGGCAAAGAAGCGAGCCTCTAGCAAATGCTTGGATGAACAGAGGCCGGGAACGTGCGAGTTTTCAGGCTAGTCAACGCATGCGTGCCCATCGAAATTGACTACTACAACCTCATACGATTTGAAAGGGGTTGCACCTATGAAGCCAATTCCGCCTGTCACAAAAACAGCTTTTTCCGCCATTACTAGCGATCGCAACTCCAAGGTTGCGTCACTTTAGCTTGTGCGATGATACCGACAAAGAAGGACAATCGGCTTGTGACCGCGTTCAACCCTTTTCAAATGCTGGTAATCGTATGTGATCTAGATTTGCAACGAAGAATTGTAAAAGACTTGTAAAAGTTCGCGCTGTTGAAGGTTTCTATTACTGCGTTGCAACACTCCCAGATTACTTTCCCCCTTGTGATCACGGACGCAGTACGGGTGATCAGAGACGTTACCGGTGAGACACAATTGGAGTGATTTGAAGGTCAACTCCAGGTTGGGACAACATGAGAAGTAGGATGTTTGCGCCTCTATATCACAAAGTGATCCAGATTTATCTTTCTTAGGCGACTTTCCGTGCTGCATCATTTCCTTTTGAGATTTTTTGCAACTCTGAACCCTAGAATGGCAGCTTCTGTCGCTTCGGAAGCTTCTCATTCTTGAGAGGCATCCCTTTTGAGGATTGAATGCTCGTAATCGGTGACTGATCTCGCTTTAATGGCATCTTTCCGATTGTATCAGGTGCACCTTTAAGCGCATCTGCTGCTGTTCGTGTGATCTCCGCCAACACGTCGCATGTCACTTCGAAGTCGTGTGTCACTTCGAAGGCGGAATTTCACGAGAGAATTACGTCATGCCCAGTAGCTCTGAATTTGAACCAGCTTAGAAAGAATTCTAATTTCATCGTCGATAGGCGAAGTGCCATGTCGATAAATTCACATCCTGCATACTTATACACATATAGCAGCAAACGCTCCTTTCGATAACATCTTCTCTGGTTGAACATCCAATAACAGGTGGATGCATTCACATCAGAAGTCTTTAAGGGAAATCCAGCAGCCGTATGTCTAGTGCCCTTTGGCACGACTTTATCCGATTGCGTGTGCCTGCAGATTGCCAAGGTGATTGCTCAATTGGTGAATGTATGATGACTGTTCGTCACTTTTACTAATCTCGTTGACTCACGGGAGTCCTCCAGTGCTTGCTTCTCACCGTGTACCCAACGTACACATTGAAAGAATCCTGATTCAATGACCATCCACATACATACTTTACTCTGATTGCCAATAGGCTCAGGACATTCAGATGATGATGGCCACTGCATACGTACATATGCAGGAAATGAATCTTTCGGAAACTGCATACGTGGCACCGGTCGGCGTACCCACGGACGAAAACCCTTTTAAAACCTGCAGTCGCTTCAAATTGAGATGGTTCACCCCTAGCTGCGAGGTCGCTCTTTGCGGACACGCAACATTGGCATCCGCAGCTGCATTGTGTCAGGGCAAGGCTCTCATTTCTCGCAGCCTTCACAGGCCGCACAGGCCATACTTTGCCGAGAGCTGCTGACGACCATACTCATGCACATGCTGATACAGGAGAAGGCAACGAAACGGAGACATTGTTGTTTGACACTGTGCACTCCGGCCAGCTGTCTGTCCGGCGGCTTGATGCAACAAGACAGCCTCTGTTGCAGCTGCGAATGCCATTCAACGAGCCGATAGATTCTCTGCCTCAAGGAATCTCCTTAGATGCGGAGTTTGTCAAGGTTGGTGATCCGGAGCAGGACACATTGGAGGTCTGATGTCAAATCTCTTTCGATTCGTCACTGTTGTTGTTCTCAAATGCAAGCACACTGCTTGCAGCTAACAGTGGGAGGAGCTCAGGTCCAAGACATCGCCTTTCATTCAGGCCTGAAGTACCTCATCATACAGGTCGGGCCAATGCCGCCTTTAAAGACATTGTATTACAACGCAGGCATTCTCAGCCGCATTTGAGCTCAGGATGCCTCACCATCGCAATCTCCGCTTCGGTCAGATATCAACATGTACTCCTTGTTGGCTTCGCAGTTGAAGGACGGACCTGCCAGCTCGATTGCTGACGTCACACCACGCATTGCACAACTGAAAGCCCTCCAGGGTGGTTCGGACCCCGTGTTTGGTATCATCGTCGCTGCCACGACAGGTGCTGCTCTTCTTTTGGTCATTGAATTGGCGCCTTTGAGGAGGACGCAAACAGGGGGGCCCTAGATCAGTGTGACATTGAAGAGAAAGTCGGCTCTTCCTTTTGCCCATTGTGGTACTGTAGCAGAGGCCGCGGCTCTGCAGATGATGACCCAGAGCACGATGTGCACATGCGCTTCTGGGCACCCTGGGTGCTGGATTGGGAGGATGCTGTGACAGGCTCTGCCCAAGTGAAGCCCTCATCCACCCTCCCAACCTCAAACCCTGGCGTGCATCTTGCCGGCCTGGCGCTTTTCGCCATTGACCTTTCTGCTGAATCTAATTGGTCTTTATTGAACCTCGCACATCATGTTCGATGCACCGGAAGCATGAGCAAGTTTCAGTATTTACAGTAGGTACACGAGTGAAGTCGAAGGCCACCTATACAATAGAGCATTGTTTGCAGTGATATCTTATACCTTGTTTGCAACATTGCTGTACAATTTAATTTAATTACAGTAACAAATCGTTTTTGTAGAGGTCATGACCAATCAACAGGAAGTTCTATCTACATTGGGAACACCGTGCATCGGCACAAACATGCCGAAGAAATCCCGTTGTTGACGGTCGCAGTCGGTGTTGGGGCCGCACCTCGAGCGGCTGCTGGGAAAGAGCAAGTTCCGTGTGCGCCAGGCATCCGAACGCGGCGGCGAGCTGGCTTTGGATGTCGACCGTGCAGCTGGCTGTGTACGTGCTGCTGGGCAGTGCGCCATAGTTTTTGATGGTCGCTTACACATACCGAAAAGCGTCACCGCTTGACTGATTCGTCGATATGTCGTGACCATTACGTCGTAAGGGCCTTGAGCTCTTTGGTGCTTTACTATAGATTAGTAATCAAACAAACCCAACGAGGTATTCTATGGTTACACTGCCTATACTGGTGCGTCATGCTTAGAAGATATAAAAGATTTTATGAATTCGCTGGTTTCCGCCACGAATCATCACATCTACCTGTGCAAAGGCAAGTCTGTACAAGCCTTGGATATCTACATGATTCTAAATTTACAGGTCATAAACCTTAGCAGCTATAGTTTCCATTAACTCTTGAATACGATATACGATAACAATTTTGATATTAAATTTTATGCTATCCACGCAACTAACTTGGCCGATCGATGCATGGCTCATTTACTAGTTCTACAACAGTATTGGCTTACAGGCCAGTTGGCAGGCTGAGGCGATCGTCGCCGCCTGGTCTTTCACCTTAAATTTGCGCTTCAAACCTTGGATGTCACTCTCACATTCTAGGAGGGAATGTACAACAGATACTGCAATTATACACTTGAACAGCTAGCCTAGTAAACGACTCACACAGTAATTTTAGTAATGATGCCGTTATGTATAATCGGAGGACTCCGTACCTCGGACTGTACTCGGCAACCTCTATCATCAATGTGTTGCCCTGACTCACCAGGCGGATGATTTTTTTCCTCGTAGTCGTCTCACGGTTACCTCCGGATGGTCAGTTTTGCCGACTCGATAGTCATCCACGAGATGAATGTACCGTTTTCGTCATCAACATTGCTTCAGCTTATCATGACCGCACTTCTTAAAGCAAATGTGATCAATGAACATTGCTACTTCTAGTAGTAGTAGTAGTAAATAGCAAGCCGCTGAATGGATTTTCTGCTAATGTTGGTAGGATACATAAAGAGACATCGCTCCTGTTGCCAATGAAACTCGGCTTGCTTGAACAGCATCTTGCCATGGTGGCTTCACAATTCCTTTCGCGAAGGTGGCAATCTCTTAACATTAGTATATTACGCCTTTCTAAACTCATCCAACAACCAGCCCTGATCAGGGCGGCACAGACACATTTAGATGGCAACTGCTATACACAGCTCATGTAAACTGCAGCTGGTTCACCGCTTGGACTGTCCACAAGTGAAACACACAAAAAAACATTTACACGGCCTTCTTGCAATGTGAACTTGCGAGATATATACAATTTATGTGCAATATACTGTGTTTAGAAGAAGCCTACATAATGTGTATGTATCGTATGGAAGAAAATGTATGCTGCAGGGCAGTCATTGGTTCATCAACAAATTGCTTTCAAATCGCTCCTTGAAGCATCTGATAACATCTTCAAATAGTTGTTGCTTCACTTGAAAGGTACTGATATCGTAACATCGATGTATAGCTAGTACATTACATTAGAATAATGACATAAGGTAGCAACAATTGCTCCAAAAAAGGACAGGTATAAACATCACGAG
>JAULKR010034110.1:0-2500 GCA_032356305.1 Prasiola linearis | reverse complement strand
TCAGGGTACAGCCCCTGCAATTGCTATTTCTTGCGATAGCCATCAATGGAAGAAAGGCATCTTCAATTTTAGGACATAAAGTGTAGATATCTTATAGCAACCAGCTGTCTCTTAATCTTGCGACCACGAGGCCTAATGTGAAGGAGCCTCGTTCGCTCATCCTGTGACTGTTTAAGTAGATACGTAATTCTGCCTACTAGGTTAGTAAGCACAGCTATATCAATCGGGAGGTCAATAGTACAGTGCAGTGGGTAGTACACCCAGGCACTTGGTGGATGTCAGTCCGAGCTTCTCACAGGAATTCAGGTGCCTTTGTAGGTGGTGGAGAAGCTGGCAGCCCACCCAGGCAGTAACGTTCGAGCCTTAGTCAGCTCTGCTGCCGGTGATAGATTGGTGACCGGTTCCTTTGATAAGAGCGTAGGCCTGTATGTGCTGCCTGACATAGAATGAGTCGAACGACTCACGGCTGTGCTGTTGTGAAGCGCGATCAGGCAATATATTGTTACAGCTGGCAGTCGCCGACATCAAGCACATGTTGGATGGTTTACATTTGCCTGGTATGTATATCACCACCTATGACTCATCCCGAAGCCTTGCCAACACGTGTGGAGGAAGGTGTCAAACTCTAAAAAAGGAGCCACCAACTCTTTGAAAGCGCATGCTTCATACATTCATGTCCCATCAGGCCCACAGCAGCTCAACACTGGAGCAGCTCAATGCTAACGTTAGTAGTAATGCTTGCTGATATATACAGTCGCAGATTGGCCCTTGATTTGCGAATACGCCCTGCAATAGTACACTCTGAGCGTCAAGCAATTGGCTGTTCATAGTATCATTGAAGTCAAAGTCAGGTCAGTGGTGCTGCCGACAAGCCTTGTACGTTATCATATTGATCTCGACAGCTTATACTCCTTACTGTATGTTCTCAAGCAAATGAAGTACTTCTTCTACTAGTAGCCGACAAACGAGCCTTGGTAAGGATCATTCAAAATTTGTGTAATACTTCATCATGTTGAGTGTGTAAATCACGATCAGAAGAAACTCTCCGACCTGTGTGTTTGAAATTGTGAGCTGTTTTGAGTGTAATGAAGTATTATTCTCGTTTACGCATCTTTGTGATTCCTCGGGTATTTGAAATCATTATTACTATTCTATTGCTATTAATTATCAAAGAAATTCCATAATAAAAAAGTATCAATAGCATCACCCCAACAAGTAAATAGTTGTTAGATCAGCGCCATACGTCCATATAACCTTGTTAGCCGCTTCTTGCTGTATATTATTTACAATGAAGCTTGGTGGCCAAACGCACAATTCTTACATATTTGAATGTGCACGTATGCAATATTTGCATCTACCTGGTTGTTCAAATGACAGCTTAGACTGAAAACGAGCCAATCATCGTTATAAGGGGCAATGCTGCGTAAATGAAGGGACCCTAGACTTCACGGCCAGATGCAAATACATATATTGTCTTTATCATCATGATCGTAAACACCGAACAGTCTGCAGTCACAACGCTTTCGCAGGCATCTCTGGTCAACGATTAAGGAAAGAAGTTCACTTTGAGCATAAACTTGTTTGCTGAATTTAAGGCGAGTAGTCCTAGAAAGATAATGAGAAAGATTTGTCATTACATTATATTTCGAAAGGAATGCATACTAGTAGTCATGCGTCTAGAACACATCTGGCGGTGTCCCGTAGAGCTTAGCAATCTTCACGATTTCTGCAAGACTTGTACGTTCAACCAATGAGGAGCTTTATATATGCGTGCCTTTTATTACGGCTTGATACAGATGTAACTTACAATAGGTGGAGCCTGACCACAAAAAACCACGAGCAGAGTAGGCAGCGAATATGCATGGGACTATAACACATTGGACTTATTCTATCACACTGATGATGTCAGACAGTGGACAGTCGGCTTTCAATGGCCGCCGGAATGGTCACGCATGAACCAATGTACTTCTGACAAATCATCTGGCTCTACACTAAAAGGGAAAATTGTACTACAACAAGTCGTAATTGAACTTAGCTATCTTAAACCAAAACGTGTCACTGTTTGCTCAGTAGTGCTGTTGCTGCCATTTAAAATGATCAAAGCGTCACCCCAATGAATCTCATTCCTTTGGCTGTTCCGAGATATCGGCTGCAGCCACATCTTCCGTGACAGCCTGGACGTCTGGTGCATCACTTTGTGATTTGTCATCGTTAGCTGCATCAGAATCGCGCTCTGCTGTCGATGGTGACGTGTCCACTGTCCCACCGTTGGCCCTCGGCTCTTCTTCAACGGCAGCCTCACGCATGTCTCTGCAACACCAAGAGACCGCCCTGGAGGTGACGTCATCACGTCACCACGCCTGCTGATGGCAGTGGCTTGCATGGGGGCTTCCGCAGCACATGGGCGGCATTAAGGCAGAGTGTGCGGCGCAACTGCAGTGAGGAGAGAGAGGGAGAGGGAGAGGGAGAGAGAGAGAGAGAGAGAGAGAGAGAGAGAGAG
>JAULKR010033999.1:0-12245 GCA_032356305.1 Prasiola linearis | reverse complement strand
GTCGTCCTCGTCATAGCTTTTTCCTAGACCTTGATTTGTGGCCTCTTCCAGCTCTGCATAAATAAGAGCGATAAGTTCATCACTTAGATCAGTAATCTTGATTTTGCCATCGTACAGATCCTTTGCAATTTTTAAAATGGCATCCTTCCACACTCTTAGGCTTGCGGCCTGTGGTGTAAAATCAACCATTTGCCCAATGCCTTGCGCATCATAATAAGCTGCGATTTGCGCACTTATAGCATTGGGCTTATTCTTTCCCGCAGGATCAACGATACCAGGTTGCATATTTCTATAACCGGTAATCGTGAAAGGTAGCTTTTCATTTACCTCGTCCAGATCCAATTCAAAACCAGCATTGCTCATGTCAACGACTAATTTTGAGACCTGCTCTACGCTCATTTCCTCACTATCATCCCATTCTAAGGAATGACCAGCGAAACCGCTGTAAAAAGAAGATATACCTATGATTTTAGGCAATAGATCCTTATTGACCAGGTGGCGTACAAACATGCGGTCGCTCTCGTGCCTATCCTCACTTACCTCTTGCATCACTTGCATGCTGCCGTAGGTTCCTGTTTTCTCTTTGGCATCCACGGTACCAGCCTGACCTAATACAGACTTACTCAGCTCATCATTGAGCATATTGAGCAATTCTTTAAAGATCTGGTAGGCATCACGATCAGTACTTCCAATACTTTCAATTTTTTCACCATCCTGAAGAACTGCATAATGAGCGCTAAGCATGCCGTGCATCATGCTCATGAGTTTCTTTTCACGATCTGGAGTATAGTTATTAGTATACACCACACGCGGATCAATCCCGTATTTCTCTACATAGTTGAGCCAGCTCCCAAAGCTTAATTTTTTAGCCAGGATGAGCGGCGCCATTTTAGACAGCTCGCCTATTTGATCATCAGCGCCTATCTGCAGATAATATCTGGACTGCCCACCTTTTTTGTATGGAAAACCACTATCACCACCAGCATCCTTTGAGATGATCCCTTTTTTAGGAACTAGGTGCGCCATAGGAAGATCTTTGATGCGTGTAAGTTCGCCATCTACATCAGTCTCATACAGCTCGATCACTTTAACGCCTGTAAAATGTGACCATACGGCTACTTTTACAAACTCCATAAACCAGGGACGTTGCAAGAGCTCTGTCAGCTCCTCATTTTCCTCACCGTTATCATTCACGACCTTAAACTTAGATCGAGTGACACGCATCACACGCGTCTCAATAATGGATCGCGTGTGAGCATCCAGCAATAGGTTTTCATACAATTCTGCCAGCGGGAACAGATTAGGTGTAATAGGATCAGTGGCAGATGCTAGTGCATTGTTCCAGTCCTTGATGGACATGGGTGTAAATAGTGTCGCATTGCCCATGATCTGGCTGCTGATCACCTTGCCGCCACCGCTAGACATGGCACTGGTACGTTGTAAATACTCCATTCTGATCTTATCGTCTGGAGCGTCGTTTATTACGCTTTCGCGAAAGCGTGCAGGAATAAAATCTGATAGCTTCATAATGTCCAATCGGTGTTAAAATTGTTGCCGTGGAAACTGCCACCGCTTTCAGTTGTAGTTTGTGTCAATAGTGGAAGGCTATCTGGTACCAGTTTACCACTGCTCAACATGTCCAGTTGCTTGTTTGCCCATTCCCAATCCTTCACGTAATCCTCTGGCACCTTGCGGGCAGCATTGCGACGTATGAAGTCGTACAGCGTGAGCTTTGTAAGGATCTTGATGATGAGATAATCACGAGCTGCACCAGTGGCATCAAATAAAGCCACGGTATCAAAACGACCCGACAGCTTTGCGTTGATCAATGCGATGTTCTGGAGTTCAATACCCTCTATAATTTCCTCAATTCCTTCCTCACCACGTTCATTGATGTATTTATCAATCATCCCTATTTTAAGATCTGCAGCGGTTAGATATGCGTATGCCATAATTTAAAATCTATGTTGTGTTTTATAATGACCTAATGTGATAGGCCTATCGTTTGCACCACTTATGTGACGGCTCAAGAAGGCAAAGCATTGCTCGTCTGCATCTGGTGCGTCATCGTTTGAGTTGTAACCAGGCTCTAGCGATAACAGCTGTGAAATCCCCACCTGTGTATCGTTGTGCGCTTTTAGCTTCTCATCATAATACACACGACCATTCTGGTAATAGACGTGCATCTTGAGCATGCGGTCATACTTCTTTGTGCGCGGTGTGTCCACTTTGATCAGCGATAGGTTGCAGCCATATTGAGCTTCTACCTCACGAATGGTACGCTCCACTTCATCATTCCAGAACTGGGATTCATAACGCCAGTGAATCGTACAGCTGGGCGGTAGGTTCATTTGTACGTAGATCATCCACTCTATGGCCTGTCGCATTTTAGAACGCTTCACATAGTTATCGATGTTCCAGAAGTTCTTGCCGTGCAGTCCCCATATTTTCACCGCATTAAAGTCGGCTGTTGGAGTTCCTGCATAAGCGATATCCCAATGCCCCACTAAAACCGTAAAATGATTTAGATTAGGTCTTCTTCCCCATTGGATTTGTTCATGTGTAAAGATTTTGCCCTCGATGTGAGGTTCGTTTAAATATTCTGCACGAGCGGCCATGATGCCTATCTCCTTTTCAAGATCTTTGAAATATTGAGCGCTGTACTTCCCTTTCCAGGTAGGCTCATAAGTCACAGGATCGTAGGCCTTGACGTGGTGAACCTTCCAGTCTGGGTGTTTCTTTTGTAATTCCGTCTGGATCATTCTAGGGCTAAAGCGGTTGTTTGCATACAGCATTCTCCTGCGTGGACCATCCATGGTTGGGATTAGATCCCGCTCGATCCACTTGACAATTTCATCCTGCCGTCTTGGGTTTTTAACCAGGTCTTTAGTCTCGATATCATCAAGGATCACGATGTCTGGTCGTTGTGCCTGTACACGTAGTCCACGCACACTTTGTCCCATACCTAGAGCCTTTCCTATAAACCCGCTGCGAGTTCTAAAGTCACCAGCTTCCCAGTGGCCTTCCAATTTTTGCTCACCAAAGTCATTAATAATGCGTGGGTTGCCTTCAAACTCAGCTTGCAAGTCTTCCAGCAGCTGCTTTGCTTTATCTTTTGAATTCCCAATGATCACGGCATAGTTGACCTCTTCATTGATCCACAACCAGAATAAAACGGTAACATCACACAGTACGGACTTTGCCAGAGCTCTTGCCCATTCTGCAAAGAATTTACCAGTAGGATCTGCGAGAACCATTTTCGCGAAAGCGATATGAAACCAAGGTATCTCACTGGTCGCATAGTGCGGGAAGTAATGCGAGGTACATTTCTCATAGCTTTTTTTGAAGCTTTGAATCCTTGCCTTTTTTTGTTCTTTGGATTCATCTAGATTGATGGTACCAGAAGACTTTGCAAGTCGTAATTTCTCCTGGTACCGTTCTAACGAAATCCTGTCTGCTCTTTTCATACTTACTTCTTAAAGCGTTCTGAATAGCCGGTTACTTCATGCTCTGCATAGGTCGTGTTAATCTTATTGTTTCTAAAATCATAATGCAGGTTTGCCACCCATCTAGTGAAGATCTTGCCACCGTGTGCCTTTTTGAATTTAACCGGTTGCCCTACTTGAAGGTTAGCACCGTGAATCAAAAACACGCGGCCTATTTCCAATTGCCATTGTGGCAATCTGGCACGACCATAAGCCAGACCTAAAATGATAAGGAACATTTTAACCAATAGCATCAATGTCCAGAATAGACCATAAACCAAATAAAGAGGTGTAGTGATCAACTGACCAGTGATTCTTAAAACTGCTTTTAAACGGGTTTTAACTGCCGTTTTATGACGTACAAATGATTGCTTCATTAGTTGTATTTACTTGAAATGTGAGATAAGTGCTCCTCTTGAAAGTCGAGCAGCGACATGTAGATCTTAGGATGCTTGCGATGAATGGCATTGAACACATCATCCAGTACCTCGATATAGGTGCTTAGGGATAGGCGGTTCTTCTCATCCAGATTCTCTAGGGTTTTGTTGTACTTAGAAATCGCATCAGCAATCGATGCCGCCTGTTTTGTAAGTGCTAGGCTTTCATCTTTATCGTTATCCTGGTCAGCTCTAGAGATCTTATCAAATAGATCCAGACGCTGTTGGGTCAATCGCCCTATCACGTCTTTGATATCGTTAATTCTGTTCTTGCCGCCGTTCATACGAGCGTCACGCTCTGCCTTCCAGTCGTACTTCATCACCCATTGAGAGATGGTCTTTTCGGCAACGCCTACAAGTCGGGCAATGTCTTTTTGCTCCTTGCCTTGCATATAGAATTCCTTGGCGGCCTTGCGCTCTTGTGTCTTTGCCATCGCTGTGATTTACCTACAAAATTGAACCTAATTAACCTTTACATGAAATACTTGATACCAGCCGTAGCCTATAGACTACACCTTGTAACCCCAGCGTACAAGCCTGTAACGTTCATTTTTTACCACCGTAATTCCCTCACATATTTGTACCCAACAACGGCGATAAATTGCCAACATTCAAACTTCAAGTCATTGAACAATAATTTAAAAGTCTGGGCAAGTGGAAATGCGGGAAGACCTCTAGAGATAGAGGCTAAAGCCGTGGACAATATTGCCCAGATTTCTATTGTAGGCCGTATCGCTAGTTGGTCAGAAGCTAATAGCGGGACTGTTAGAAAGGACATTATCGCCCTAGGTAAGAAGTATAAAACTGCTAAGGTTTATATCAATAGTGAAGGTGGCAGCTGTATTGAGGCAAACGAGATCGTCAACATACTAGAAGACAACTTTGACAACATTACCGTAGTAGGTGGCGCACTAATAGCTAGTGCCGCAAGTTTCATTTTCTGTTCCTTTCCTAACCAGCTAAGTAAGAACTCTCAGGTCATGATCCATGAACCTAGAGGTTATTACGGTGGTACGCATAAGAGTATTACTAAGCAGATCAAACTCCTTAAATCACTTGAGGACGACTATGTCGCTGTTTATGCTGCAAAGACTGGAAAGACTAGTGAAGACATTTCAAAATTATGGGCAGATGGCGATCACTGGATGAGCGCACAGGAAGCCTTAAAGGAAGGTTTTGCAGATGTCATATCTGGAAATGCTAGAATCACCACGGAAGATGCCGTAATGATTACAGCAATGGGATCACCATATCAAGTGATTGCCACAGCAACACCACCAACCCCACAACCACAGAATTCTAATAAATCAGATATGAACCAGGAAGTTATTGCCGTATCACTCGGCTTATCTAAAGATGCTACTGAGGCAGAGATCAATGCAAAGATCACCGCTTTAAAAGCAGCAGAAACAGAGAACGCAACTCTTAAAAGCGCAGCAGAGCAAGCTGAGAAAACTCAAAAAGCTACTGCCATCAAAGCCATGCTGGACACAGCAGAGCAGGAAAAGAAAATCACTCCTGAAGTACGTGCTCATTATGAGACCATGGCAGAGAGTAACCTAGAAAGCGTGAAAGCGATTCTGCAAAACCAACCAGCAGTAACTCCTATATCTGCACAGATCAACGGTGAAGCTCAAGGAGCTCCAGGTGCAGCAGCAGGAAACTTTAAGTATAAGTCTTACGAGGCATGTGTTGAGGCAAACGATACGGATGCATGGGAAGCATTTGCAGCAGCGCATCCAGACGAGGCCACTGCGATGTTTGAAGCTTACCTAGAGCCAGACACTAAATAAACCATCAAGAACACAAACACCCGATTATAATGAAGAAATCAATTCGATTAATAGTAGGAGCCTTCATCGCTCTATGTGCAGTATTTGCTGCAGGAACTCCAGGCGGCGATCTAGTCGTTAACGCCCTGGGCGATCATACCGCAACGGTAGGCGCTCCAACTGTTGCCATGGCAGCGGTGGCAAAAAACGAGCTGCGCGAGCGCATGCTTATCAAGAACTTCCGTTGGGATGAGAATTGGACAGGTCGTGTGGCCAATAAATCCAATTGGGTAAATCACGATGCTATTCGATTGAACGAAATGGGCGCAGATCCAGTGGTATTGATCAATAACAATACCTATCCTATCCCGGTAAACTCTCGTACAGACGCGAGTACTGTTATTTCACTTTTCAAATACGATACTGAGAATACTGTCGTGACTGATGATGAGATCTACGCATTACCCTACGATAAGCCAGGAACTGTTCAAGAGCAACACCGTCTAACCTTAGAGGAAGAAATCAGAGTTCACGGTTTACACTCCCTAGCGCCAGTGGCTAATACTGCTAATACTCCTATCATAGAAACCACAGGTCCTGTAATTGGAACTCGCAAGAGATTAGTATACGCTGACCTAGTTAATTTAGGAAATAAGTTGGACGCATTAAAAGTTCCAAGATCCGGTCGATGTTTAGTTTTAAGTTCTGATCACAAGTCAGATTTATTGCTAGAGGACAAAGGATTGCAAAACCAGATGCACACGCATAGCAATGGTATGTTGACATCCAACTATGCAGGCTTTGATTTGTACAGCGATATCCAAAACCCTAAGTATGCTCCAGTAGCTACAGTAGAAACTAAGATCGCTTATGGTGCTGCTACAGAAGGTCGTGAGGCAAGTATCTTATTCCATGCCGCAGCAGCTTCAAAAGCAATGGGTAGCGTAAAGGTGTACTCCAGAGACAGCAAGCTTGATCCAGAAAACAGAGAGTCCGTAATGGGAGCTCGTTTGTGGGCAATCATGATCCCAACACGTGCCAAAGGCCAAGGAGCCATCCTAAGCGCACCATCAGCATAAGAACCTATTAGTTGAGTGGCAGGCTAGCTTATTGCAAGCAGCCTGCTCACCTACGGGTGAAACTTCAATTTTCAATTTCAAAAGTCAACCATGGTAACTAGTTCCAATTGTGTAGCAAAGTATGGCGAGCCCACTGTAAAGATGGAATATGCTCACATGCAGCTTTGGGATATACCAGCAGCTATTAACAGGCAGCTGCCTAATATTCCAGATCGCGTTTATTGCAATAAGGATATGGTGAACCCATTGTTGTGCGCACTTCAAAACATAGTGCAGCGAGGTTTACAGGATCAAGTTAAGACATGGGATGGGCTGTTCAACATACGCAATAAGCGAGGTTTAAAATCATGGTCATTGCACAGTTGGGGAATTGCGGTTGATATCAACGCAGGCTGGAACCGTCTAGGTCAAACACCACAAATGAGTAAAGAGTTGGTCGCCTGTTTTACAGATGCTGGCTTTGATTGGGGTGGCACCTGGAGTCGTAAAGATGGAATGCATTTTCAATTGGCCAAAATATGAGAGTTCTAACCGCACTTATCATCTTATTGATGCTCGCCAGTTGTGGCGGTAAGAAAGCCACAGCACCATCCATTGATCGAGTGGTCAAGGATAGCGTGGTCATCACTAGAACTATTGAAACAGTGTACGACACCATCACGATCCCTAGAGATAGCGTGACTATAATCAAAAGGTTTCAAGACCTGACGGCAACACCACAGATTCTCAAGAGTAAAGATGGACGGTCGAGTGTTTCGCTTTCGCGAAAGCGGGATACCATATACGCCACTGCAATATGTGACAGTCTGGAAAAGATTGTGGCATCGCAAAAAGAAACCATTGAAACCCTAAGGTCTAACCAAAGTACTACCACCATAACGCCGCCACCAGTAGAGGTGCGCTACGTTCCCTGGCACATTAAAATACTCGCCTGGATAGGTGGGATATTGCTCGCGCTGGTAGGATTGAGCGCGATACTAAAATCATTCAATCCATTTTCATTCATCACAAATACCATACGCAAATGAGCGATTTAAATAAGGCAGCAAAGGCCTACTTTGACAAAAACAAAAATGCTGACAAGGTTCATGTAACCGTTGACGGTACCACCTTTGAAACTAAGAACTATGCAGACTTACACGCTGCCAGTCTTAAAAAGCGTGAGGTAAAAACCTTTAATCGCAGTGAGTTGGTTAAAGAAACGGTTTCCACAGCAAAGGCACCAGCTAAAGCTCCAGCAGGAACTCAGGAAACTGATAATGGAACTGAAAAAACTGATCCAGCTGCTCAAACTACAGTGGCTCCTAAAAGCGAACTGTTGACTAAAGCAGATGACATTATTGCATTGTTGGAAACAACCAGTGATATGGAGGTGGTGAAAGCCTATGCCACTGCAGAGAATTCCCGTAAGAAACCACGTGTTTCTGTACTGGACACTATCGCAGCAAAAACCGAAGATCTAACTAAAGCCTAATCACAAATGGACCCATTTAAAGGAACCACAGTAAATAAGGTTGACGGCGGTCTAGGTCGCAAAAGCCAAAATACGGATGGTGTTGTATTGCTCGTGATAGGTGTAGGTGTGACATTGCCTACTGGCTTTGCAAACAACGAGGTAAAGCGTGTGCTTGATCTTACAGCTGCAGAGAGTCTAGGGATCACCGCAGCTTATGACGATGCAAACGATGTCCTGGCACATCACCACATAAGCGAGGTCTACCGCATCAATCCAGATGCAGACTTATATGTGATGATCACTGACGGTACCAACCGTGATGCAAAGATTGTTGAGGCAGTAAGAACCTACCCATCGATCAAAATCATAGGTTTTGCAGAAACAAAGCTTTTAGGACTTACGGCAGTAGCTTCTCAAGTTGCCGCTTTCCAGACCGCGGTTGTTGACGAGCTCGCCAAAGACAAGATCCTTATTGATACCTGTCTTATAGGTAGTGATCAAATTGATACTGCTACCGCTATTGCAGACTATCCAGACTTAAGAGCGCTGGATGCAGATAATGTAGCGGTTGTGATCGCACAAGATCCTACGGTCGCAGCGATCAAAGCAGCATACGCAAAATATGCAGCGATAGGAACGGCTCTAGGTGCATTGTCCAGACGCAACGTGAATGAAAACCTAGGATCAGTTGACATTGACAATAAGCCGGACTATGCAAAAGGCCTGGACTATTTCTCATTGACTAACGTCAATAAGAACCTATGGTTAAATGCAGCATTGCAATCTGGGAAACCAGTCGCCGCACTAACCAGTGCAGAGCGTGCAGCGCTCAATGATAAAGGATACATTTTTGTCGATGGCTATTCAGGTTTTGCAGGCTTCTATTTCTCAAACAGTTGTACGGCACAGGCACTAACAAGTGACTATGCGTATATCGAGAATAACCGGGTGTGGAACAAAGCAGCTCGTGGCATACGCACCGCATTGTTGCCACGTGTAAAACGCAACATCTTGAAAGATCCAGATACTGGATTCATTCAAAACGCTGCAGCTCGTGAACTGCAAACACTGGCAGAGAAACCATTGCAAGACATGGTGGCAGCTGGAGAGCTTTCAGGATACACGGTGAACGTAGATCCTAAACAAGCCCTTGTGGATGAGACACCACTTAAAGTCTCAGGAGAAATTATTTATAACGGCATCATCTTCTCGTTCGACTTTGATCTAGGCGGTGCGCAATCTATAAGCAACTAATCATGGCAGTAATTAAAAACAGATTTGGCGAGCTTGCCGGATGGAACAACATCACCGTTCGCATATTAGGTCGCAACCTAGTTGGTATCGTAAAGATTGCTTACTCAAAGATGACGGAGGATGAGTACCTGAAAGGTGCTGGAGGATCTGCCGTGGGATATGCTAAAGGGAATGATGTTCTAGCTTGTAGCATGGACTTGTACCAGGAGGAAGTGAATGATATCCTGCTCGCTTTACCACCCGGTAAAGAGATCAATGACATTGATCCTTTTGATATCATAGTTTCTTATGAGTACAAAAACAAGACAATCACTGATATCATCAAAGGTTGCCGCTTTAAGGGAACTGGTAAAGATGTAGGTCAAGGAGCTAAAGGCATTGTGCAGTCGTTTGAGTTGCCATGCTATGATGTTCTATTTAACGCTAGATAATCATGTCAGAAATCAACTATATAGGAAAGGCAAGTGCAGAACAGCTAGAAGCCTGGAAAGCGAAATACGGCAAAGTGCTGTCCTTTGAACAGGAAGATCCTAAGGACGAGAATACAGTTCATGTGACTTACGTCAAAAAGCCCAACCTCGCACAAGTGCAACGAGCCTTCACAAAGCTTGCGGAAGATCCTATTGCAGGTGGTAGAATGTTATTGCATGATTGTCACCTGGGCGGTTCAGAATTAGCACTGGAAGATGAGGAGTACAGTCAAGGGCTGGCTTCAAAGATGCCAGGACTGTTTAAACCTGTACAGGCAGAATTAAAGGAAGTTTAAGCGAGACCAAACTTACTGGTAACGGACTCGCTGATGAGTTGAGAAAAGGAAACGCGCTCATCAGAAGCGCGTTTCCTTTTATAAACCCAGAAGAAATTGAAAGTACCCACACCTGGGCAAGTCGATACAATGAGGCAGAATACATCGAGGAGCGCAGGATCACCGAATTACTTAAAAGCATAGTCGCACTGCGCAAATCGTAAATGTCACAGCAAAAAACAGAATGGATATTAGAGCTTAAGGACATGATGTCCTCTAAGCTCAATAATGTCGATGCTGAAATACTGGACGTTAAGAAGGACTACAACAAACTCAAGGACGAGATTGCAGGAACCGATACTGCAGGAGTTGACAACCTTAAAGAATCTTTTACCGGTAATACCGATGCCATACTAGAAAGCCGTGAGGCCGCTATTCAATTCTTTGGCTCATTAGCCACAGGGGACATTAACGGCATAAGCGCTGGAATATCTGGGCTTGCTGGAAACGTTAGAGGATTGACAGGTGCAGCTTGGGGATTTGTAGCCACACCGGTAGGTGCAGCCATTGCAGGACTTGCCGTGATAGGACTTGCCACAAAAGAATGGGTCGAGTTTAATGAGGAAGCTCGTGAGGCTAACATTCTAGTCAAAGCAATCACTAACGCAGCAGATCAAGACTTGAGCAAGCTGCGAGTTTACGGTATGGCTTTGCAAGAAACCTTTGGCGGTGACTGGCAAGAACATCTTAGACAAATTAACAGCTTACAGAAGGGCTTTAAGATTACCAGTCAAGAGGCATTTAATGTCTATACAGATGGGATGATTCGTGGCGGTAGAGCAAATGATGAATTTAGAGACAGCATTAGGGAATACCCAAAGCTGTTTGAGAAATACGGCTTTGCTGCAAAGGACTTTATTAACATAATCAACGATAGTGCAGATGCAAGCGTGTGGTCCGACAAGATGCCGGATGCAATTAAAGAGTTTGGACTTGCAGTTACTGAGCAAACGCAACCTGCTAAAGATGCGCTAGAAAACGCATTCGGTAAAAGATTTACTGACACTTTATTCCGCAACATACGCGATGGTGCAATAACCGTTCGTGAAGCCTTAAAGCAAATCTCTGATCAGTCAGAGAAGAGCATGCTTGACCCACAACAACAGGCACAGCTCACTGCAGATTTATTTAAAGGTGCTGGTGAGGATGCTGGTGGTTTCTCACAAGTGATGGAAATCGTCAATAAGTCATTGAGCGATAACCAGGAGAAACTATCTGGAGTCGAGCAAAAGCTCAGCGATGTTGCTATGATGAATTTAGCAGTGGCAGAAAATCAAGCCAAAGCTTTAGAAAGTGATAATTATAAAGTATTTGCTCAAGAGGTTTCTATGACCTGGAAACAAATCCAAAATGGATGGTACATCGCACTAAGTGCCATGCAGGATGGTTACATCGCTTTTGAAACTATGGTGGCCAGTTTCACCGGTGGCATCGTGGAAGTTTTTGACAACTTCTATGATCTTACAGTAGGCAATATTGTAGGGATCAAAAATGAAATCATGGATCTCGTTGATGCCGCATTAGGTGTGGGCAACATCTGGGATGCAATTGCTGATGGGAATATATCTGGAGCAATCGATGCCGCCAAAGAATGGAAAAATGGCATAGTCAAAGAAATCAAAGATGTAAAGGACGCAGAGGCAAAAGCTTATCAGGATATCGCAGGGACATTCGTTACAGGATATGCAAAAGGCTACTTAAAAGAAAAGAACCGACAATCAGAAAGTGTTGCAGATTATGATGCACTTAATCCTGTTGGAGAAAATGGTGGTGGTACAGGAGGCGGCACAGGATCAGGAAGCGGCGGCGGTGCCTTAGGAATCAATGGTGGCAATGGTGGTGGCGGTCGCGTGATCAACATGACCCTAGACATTAAGAATTATTTCAATGTGGCTAATGCCAATACTGCAGACGTGGAACGTCTCGCAGATCAAATTATAGGAAAAGTAGTAGACCA
>JAULKR010033888.1:0-12248 GCA_032356305.1 Prasiola linearis | reverse complement strand
ATGGCGGGATGATCCTCAAGCCGCTCTACGGCAACGGGGGGGCGGGGGTGTTCAAGCTCGATGCCGACCTCAAGAACTTGTCGAGCCTGCACGAGATGTTCGTCGAGCGCAGCGCCGAGCCTCTGATCGCGCAGGCTTTCCTGCCTGCCGTCAGTGCGGGCGACAAGCGGGTGATCTTGATCGACGGAGAGCCCGTCATTGGTCGCACTGCCGGAACAACTGATCTTTCTCGCCTCACGGTAAACAATATCGAGCGTATTGAGATTGTTCGTGGCCCTTCTTCATCGCTCTACGGTAGCGAAGCGATGGCCGGGGTGGTTAATATCATCACCCGCGAAAACCGCCCCGGATGGAACACGGCACTGGGAACACAGTATCGCTCCTTCGGCACCTGGGATAGCCGCATCGAAGCCGGGTACCGGCGCGAGCGTGTATCGGCCCGTATTTTTGCTAACCGTTTGCGCTCCGACGGCTACGATTTATCTTCTGAGTCGATTTCGCAGACGGTAGCCCCTTATCAGGCGCTGACGTTCGGTCCGAAGGTATCGTACCGTATCAGCAAGCAGCTCAATTTTCGTGTTAGTAGCCGGTTTTACCAAGAAAGCAGTGATGATCAACTGGAAATTGCGCCGGAAGAAGAGACCATTCGTCTCAACAATGTCAACAAACGCTCTGACTGGAATGTACTGCCTATTCTGGAATACCGTCCCAGCGATCAGCATAAATTGCAGTTGCGTCACTACCTTAGTGGCTACGGTACCGAAAGCCTGTTCACCTACCAGACGGACGAACGTACGTATGACCGAAGCACCTTCGATCAAGCCTTCCAGCGTAGCGAGGTGCAGTACGATTGGTACAGCAGCAGCCACTACGGTAGCCCCCGGCATGTTATCACCGGTGGGATCGGTCGCCTCACTGAACGAGTAGAAGCCACTCGCTACGACAATGTCAACCGCTTCGCTTCTACCTACGCCTTCGCCCAGTACCAGTGGCAGCCTGTCAGCCGCTGGAATGTGGTAGCCGGAGGTCGCTACGACGCTCACAGTGCTTATGCTAACCGGCTAAGTCCTAAGCTAGCCGTGAGCTATACCGCCAATGACTGGCTGAACCTACGCGCTTCCTTCGGGGGTGGTTATAAGGCACCGGACTTTCGGCAGTTGCTGCTCAACTTTACGAATCCCGTAGCGGGCTACAGCGTATTAGGCTCACAAGTAGTACGGGAAGGGATAGCCACGCTGCAAGCGCAGGGGCAGGTGCAGCAGCTACTGATCGACCCAGCCACCGTAGAAGAAATTAGCGCTGAGAGTTCGCTGGGCTATAACCTAGGGTTCACCGTGCAGCCCCAGAAATACGTGCGTTGGCAACTCAACGCATTCTACAACGACATTCGCAATTTAATCGAAACCGCCCCAGTAGCGCGCAAAACCAACGGGCAGAACGTTTTTAGCTATTTCAACTACGCGGAGGTCCGCACCCGCGGAGTAGAAACTCAATTGGACTACCACCCCTACTCAGGCCTGACGTTCAGTACGGGTTACCAATACCTCGACACACGTGACCATGAAGTGTATCAGCAGATCAAGGAGGGCCGACTGTTCCGTCGAGATGAAAGCAATCGGACGGCAGTCGTTATGCTCTCCGATTATGGTGGATTATTCAATCGTTCACGTCACTCAGGCAACGCTAAGATCTTATATACCAATGCTCGCCATAATTTTGATGTGTCCCTGCGTGGCCTCTACCGCGGTCGATGGGGGGTGAGCGACTTGAACGGCAATGGCGTGTTAGATGCTGACAACGAGTACGCTGATGGTTACTGGCTCGTGAATCTAGCAACCCGTAAGCACTTCGGTGACTGGCTTACGTTGGAGGCCGGGGTGAACAACCTTTTCAGTAAAACTACCACCTACGAACCCGCACTGGCCGGACGCATCTTCTTTGCCGGACTAGCACTAAATTTTATCAAACCAAATCCTTCAAACGAATGAAACACCTACCTTTCTACCTTTGCTCTGGGCTACTCGGTGGCCTGCTAACTATTACTGGATGTAGCGACGACGCAGACAATAAATCTCCGGACGGGATAACTACCCTAAAGGTACAAACCGTCAAAGACATTCCCGCGGACGCCGATGCAGTGCCGGGTCCTCCCGGTCAGGGACCACCGCCCAACTATACCTTCTTCAGCCTTTCGGATGGTAAAACTGTTGAGAAGGCTGACTCAAACTCGGCAGCCTGGGATATTGCTTTGGCCGGTACTACCATCTTAGTGAACGGTGGTGTTTCGGGTCCCGGGCAGGGAGAAGCCCAGGTCGTCACCGGTTCGTTCGACGAGCTTAGCGAAGCTCCCGAAAGTGGTTATCAGTCCGATAGTGACGTAGGGATGGCAATTCCAACCGGTTCGGGTAATGGCTGGTACACTTATACCGGGCAAGACGGCACGCCTCCCAATACCATTTTGCCCATACCAGGCCGTGTTGTCGTACTACGTACTGCCGATGGCAACTATGCTAAGCTCGAAATTATGAGCTACTACCGTGGTAATCCCGATACGTCATCGGCTAATTTCAGTGGAGAAGGGGGGCGCCATTACACCTTTCGCTACGTCGTACAGCCCAACGGCAGTCGCACCTTTTGACCAGTATTCGTTCTTAAAACACCTACGTCTATGAAAGTTTACATTCTCGCTATCTCAGCACTTCTCAGCATTCCACTGCTTGCTCAAAAGAAGCAGGACAAAGAGGCGATCAAAGCCCAGTGTGGCTGCTACGAAGTCACCTTTCAGTACGCTGAGACCTTTTCGCCCAATGCTAAGTACGAGTTTCACGAACGCTACAAAGCCAGTGCCCTGGAGTGGGTAGGGTTGGTAGAGGAATCGGCCGATGACCTTGTTATTCAGCACATTTTGATACTCAACGACACCTTTGCCATGAAGCACTGGCGACAGGACTGGCACTACGAAAACCAGGAACTTTACACTTTTGCCGGTGACAACGTTTGGAACTACGTAACCTTACCGGGCAAAAGCACGCAGGGGCAGTGGACGCAGAAAGTCTATCAGGTAGATGACGGTCCCCGGTACGAAGGAAGTGCTACCTGGATTCACGAAGACGATCGACATTATTGGGAAAGCACCGTAGATGCTCCGCTACCCCGTCGTGAGTACACCCACCGCGATGATTACAACGTGCTGCGACGCACCAACCATCACGAAATTACCGAAGCAGGCCACCAACACGAGCAAGATAACGCGAAGATCAGACGCAAAAGTGGCAAAGAGCGCCTGCTCACCCACGAAAAGGGCATGAACATCTACCGGCGCGTTGATGACGCTCGCTGCTTGGCTGCCGACGACTGGTGGAAAAAGAATGAAGCCTTCTGGGATGACGTACGCACGGTGTGGAACGAAATATTTGATCGCAAGCAAACCCTGCAGGTACAAGACAAAATGGACGATCAACGACTATACGAGGTGCTATTTCCGCTGAATGAGGCACTCGTTGCCGACGACGGTAGCTACGATTCTGAAATTGGCTTGTCTCAAATCAGAACGGCAATTGAACCCTACGTGGTGCCGATGGCCGACGTAGCGGCCGAGCAATAGCAACAGTACCTTCGGTGGGTCACTCAGTGTTGATCAACGCATTTTGTACTGGAGTTTGAAGTCCCAGGGATCGCTATGCTGTCCGGGGGCTGGGCGCGTGAAAGTGACGTGCTTGGCCCCACCGGACGCCACCAAACTGACCACTTACTTGACCAAACAGCTTACACGCTCATGCATAAGTTTTTACTAACCTATACCTTCTTACTATTTTAGGTTCCCGCTCTACTGGCTCAGTCTGCCACCGGTATGCTGCCAGGGAAAGTGATTGATGCCGACAAACAACCGCTACCCGGACTCAACGCCGTGCTCAAGGGCACCACACTGGGCAATATCACGAACTTCGACGGCGAATTTACGATCAAAAACGTTTCAGCCGGATTGTACCTGTACCAGCTCGTGATCTCAGGAGTGCGTTATCAGACCCAACGACAATCAATGAACGTGATCGGCGGAGAGACTACGCGACTGGCTATTGCGCTACAGCCAAGCTTAATACAGCTTCAGGAAATTGAAATTACCGGACGAAAGGAGACTACCTATCAAAATGATGTATCGTTTATTGATTCCAAAACAGCTACTCCGCTCAAGGACGTACCACAGTCGGTCAGCTACGTAACCAAGGATTTGGTGCTCGACCAGGCGGCCTTCCGGGTCAACGATGTCGTGAAAAACCATGAGTGGGGTCAACCCTAGTGCTCCAACACTCAGTCCGATGACAGAAACCACCGAATTTGCCAGGTTACTCATTGTACGACCAGGCGGTGACCCTAGCCCAACAAACCATTCCCGGACTAAAAGTGAAGGATATTTTGCCTCCCTCATCACCGAGTGCCCCGCTGTATTTGCCCGGGAAAAGTGATAAACCCATGGTACGAAACCGGGCTAACCGAGTTTATCTGCACCCACTGACGCACGAAGTGCTACAGGTGCAAAGCGCCTCATCCTTACCTACGTTCACCTAGCTCAACGACATTGCCTACCCACTGCACTTTGGTAACTAGGGCGGGCTGATCACAAAGATTGTTTGGTTTTTAGTGGGACTAGGCATTTCATCGCTCATTCTTACAGGCCTATGGATCAGTCAAAGACATAAGGTAGAAGGGGCCGCCAAAATCAAGGCACAAAAGATTGCCCGGAAGTATGCGAATGGGGTGGTATAGGGAGCGCTACTGATCCGTATGTATACCGTTTTGGTCACTCAGTACCGTACCTCAAGTGCGGCTCTGCTAGCCATCACCGCGGGTTGGCTACTATTGGTGGGCGTGGGTTGGCACTTATTTGGATACCGGCTGCACCGAAGCGTTCGTAGCGAGTTAGCTCACCACGGTTGAGTATCGTTACCACATCCCCACCCATTTTTGCGATCAACCCAGCGATCGATGCGGCAAAATTTGCGCTATTACCTATACTCCCTACGGTGGATTTGCCAGCAGCGGCCACAGAAATCGACCAAACTTCAGCAGAGTGCTCAAAACACCGCTGGTCTGCTGAGATAACCACTGATAAAAACACGAACAAGTCAGGCCCCTAATTCGTTGCAGTAGCTATGAATCATACAGCTGAAAACACGGGCAACGTGCTCTTCCCGGTCTTCTTTAAGTTTCACCAGTTGGATGTGCTGGTGGTGGGTGGTGGCTATGTGGGCCTAGAAAAGCTGGAGGCCATTCTGAAAAACAGCCCGGCTACCCGGGTCACGCTGGTGGCTACTGAAATATTGCAACCGGACATCTACCGTCTGGCTGAATCGCACCCCAACATACGGGTGGTCGAACGCGAATTTCGTCGCCGTGACTTGCGTGATAAAGATTTGGTATTTCTAGCGACCAACGATCGCTCCTTACACGAGAAAGTAAAGAAGATTACCCGAAAGCGACGTATCATGACCAACGTCGCCGACACGCCTGACCTATGTGATTTCTACCTAAGCTCGGTCGTCAAGAAGGGTGATCTGAAAATTGCTATTTCTAGCAATGGCAAATCTCCCACGCTCACCAAACGCATTCGCGAGTATCTAGAAGAAGCGATCCCTGATGATGTACAAACGCTGCTCGACAACCTGAAAGAAGTACGCGACCAACTAAAGGGCGACTTCGAATACAAAGTAAAGAAGCTCAATCAAGTTACGGCCGACTGGCTTAATCCCCCTACGAATGACGCTCACTGACCCACTACGCTTCGAGCGTACCCTGGCAGCCTTCGATGCTGCCAACCGAGAAGACCCTCACGCAGAACAGGACGAACAAGGCAATGCCGTACCTAAAGAATTACTCTACGCCTTGCGTATGAGCGCAGTACTGACCGAGTTTGCTCCTGAAGCTTCGGAAGCTTTGCAACTCGCCGCGCGCTGTCAACATATCCGACGATGGACAGTGCCCCGCGAGGATTACCCCATGGACCGAAAGGGTTACCTGCAGTGGCGCACGTACCTCAAGAAATTTCACGGTGAGCAAGCCAGCGAGATTATGCAAGCGCAAGGCTATGACGCGGACACTATCAATAAGGTCGTAGACCTGTTAAATAAGAAAAATTTAAAACGCGATGCCGACATGCAGACGCTGGAAGACGTCATCTGCCTGGTATTTCTGCGCTTTTACTTTGATGATTTCAGGCAGAAACATCCGGAAGAAAAAATTGTGTCGATCGTCGCTAAAACCTGGAAAAAAATGTCGGAGGAAGGACAGGCGGCGGCCATGCAACTGGACTTTTCACCCGAAGAACAGTCGGTGCTCGCTCAGGTAACAAGCTAAAAATGCTAAGTGTTGCGCTGCTCGGCGAGTAAAAGCATTAGCGCGATAGTACGATCATTTACGACTTGACATCCTCCTGCAGTTCTTCCGCTACCTGCAACCCCAATTGATAATCGGTAAGTGCTTTTAGCGATTGCTTGTACGCCAGCCGGGTAGCACTTCCCACGTCTGAAACCAGTTTTGCAAAAAGTGCAAATGCTTCTTCGTCGAACGTTGCTACTTTTAGGTAGTACGCTTGTTCTGAACAAAGATAAGGAATAAGGTGCTGTCGTTGTTCATCGGCCAGGGTTGCTTCAATTTTAGCCGACGCCTCGCACGCTCGCAAACCTCCTTTGAAGCTGACCTCAATACTGGCCAATTCTTTGGTCAACGCTTGCGTTTCCTCGTCGGTCCATTCAGTCCTGCGGTGCCATTCATTACGCCAGTACTCTATTTGTTGTTGATTCTCCGAAAAGATTCGGTGAGCTGCCTGAAGGCTCATCAACGTACGATAGTAAGTCAGGTACTCGGAGGTTGCTCCTGCGTGTTGAGCCTGATGATAATACCACAAAAATGCCTGCTGATCCCGTTCGGTCAGCCAGCGATCCTGCCGAGCCAGTTCGCTGTTGAGCAGGCGGATAGTTCGACCTACGTTTTTAACGTGCTGCTTGCTATGATCAAACTCAAAATACCGAATGGCAATTTCGCCCGACCGGATTTGTCTGAGCGTTTCAAAATCTCTTTTATTGGTAAAGAAGGTCGCAATCTCCCGGCGATATGCTTCATTGTAGACCATGTCGAAACTCAATCCATCCACGTACTTATTCTTAGTTGCCAACAAGGCATCCGGATCAAATCGCTGAAGAAATCGGTCGTCGTAAAAGCCTTGGTAAGCCGACGATATCCGATAGTTTTCTTCTTGGGCCACGTGGGTAGCAAAATCATCAGAAGATACTGCCTGAAGCTGTTGACCTGAGAACCCGGTTTCGTAGAGATACGCTGTCATCTCACGCCGTAGGGTCGATGAGTTTTTGAACAGTTTCCAGGCAGGCTGGGAATACGAGTCAACCTCTACCGGCACGGCTAGCACCCGGCGTTCGCGGGTTTGGCGAGCAGGATGAGATGCCCATTGGTCCTGGCTATTGATCCGAGCATTGACCAATTTTTTATCTAACATTTCGTCCGGAATCAATGGTAACCCGTGTTCGGTCGACAATTGGTACCGCTTGACGAGCTGGGTGATGATTGTACGATGATTCGTATAGATATCTTCGGTTCTCTTCTGCTGCTCGACCAGTTGACTGAGGTAGCCGCTGCATCGGTCGTACGCATACGTACTGAATTCTATTCTTCGCAGCGCAGCAATCATATTTTGGTGCCCTGCTACACCGACTGCCCGGGCATCAGCACGGTGTTCTATCTCTTCGGAAACCTTCAGATGACGTCGATACACCCACTCGTAAACCCGTCGCAACACCCTAAGAATTCCGTTGATCGATCCGCGTAGAATGACCGTCGGCAACCACAATATTCCGCCGTGCGCGGCTCGTTGATCTAGCCATGTATCCCAGGAGTCGTATTCGTAAATCAAGTGGTATAACGCACGGTTGGCGGTATATACGAATTTTTCCAGCTTCGTACCGCGTGATGAGTAATGGCCAAGCTCGTGCGCGAGCACGGCCTTTAGCTCCCCAATAGAAAGTCCATTGATCAATCCTAGCCCGACTTCCAAATGCTTCGAGGAAGGGAAAAATATGCTCCAAAAACCAGAAGGATACGTTATAGTCGCTGTAACATCCGGCACCAGAAATATTCTACGGGGCACCGAGCTTTGCATATCTCGGGCGAGTTGCTCTACAAATTCGAAGAGGCGGGGCTGATCCGACTTCATCACCTCTATCCGCAGCGGGTGACGCGTATTGCTAGCTGTGAAAGCGAATCTGACAAAGAGGAAGAATGACAGGACCCCTACGGAGGCAAGTCCTACGCTTGCCAACCCGCTGTACACGCTAGCTTGGGATACGACTATCGTGATACCTGCGTACAGGTTGCCAGCAGCAAGGGCTAACAATCCAATGAGTAAGGTAACATAGAGACCGCTGAACAGAAAAATAGCGGCGACTACCGCATAAATTCTCCGCCGAAACATTGTTGTAGCAAGAAGAGCCGGTTGCTGTTCTGCCGGTGGAGTAGCTGGGTAAAAAGATTGTCTCATAGTTATCTAAGCTAAGCTTTCAATAAACATAAAGACTAATATACTTATTTTTCTACTTTTTTAATAAAAAAAGTACATATAAATATTATAAATAGCCAAATTACGACTACTCACCCGATATCCGGGCGGAATGCACCTTTGTCTTCAGTAAGTCCTTGTACAGTACTTCGCAAAGCTCTCGAACTCCGTCGCGAAACACCTCAGGTCTACCTTTTCTATCGTAGGTGTACTGCTCGCTTCTCACCACAGCATCTAGGACTATGACCTTTTTATTTTGGCGATAAATAGCCCCCTCGTAACGGATATGAGCCCCTTGCCTCAGCAAAGAAGGAGAAACTATGACATCTTCGGTATCCATAACTTTCTTCTCGTCCGATAACACCTCCCAAGAAGGACGTATGCGATGCAACTGCAATGTATACCCTACCGGACTTACCTGCTCCGCAAACTGTATATCGGCGAAGCTTCCCTCGAACATGTAATAAAGTGTAGTACGCAGTGACTTACGAAATTGGTGCACACCCGTGCCACTTACCACAAATTCATCTTCTATGTCCTTCCCCAGTATGATCGTCAGAGGCTCGGTAAAAGTTTCATGTAAAGGACTTACGTAGGGATTGGCGACAAAAAAATTGACTGGCGGTGGCTGGCAGCAGCTGAGAAAAAGAGCACTCAGGGATGTAAATAGATAGGCAGCATTTTTCATCATTGTGTAGTTTAGGTTCGTGCTAACCACTAATCTTCAATTATGCTGCCACATCGGTTGAATAGCCCTCATAACGGAATATTTCCGTGCTTCTTTCTTGGCAACCGGTCTACTTTATTTTCTAGCATCGTAAAGGATCGAATAAGCTTAGAGCGGGTTTGTTCGGGTAAGATCACTTCGTCGACGTAGCCCCGACTGGCCGCACGGTAGGGATTGGCAAATGTTGCGGTGTACTCGTCTACTTTCTCCTGTAACATGGCTTCGGGATCATCGGCTTCGGCAATCTCACGGCGAAAAATAATCTCAGCGGCCCCTTTGGCTCCCATCACCGCAATCTCGGCTGTAGGCCAGGCGTAGTTCATATCAGCTCCGATGTGTTTAGAATTCATCACATCATAGGCCCCCCCGTAGGCTTTGCGGGTGATGACCGTGATGCGGGGCACCGTAGCCTCACTGAAGGCGTAGAGCAGTTTGGCGCCGTTGGTAATGATGGCGTTCCACTCCTGATCGGTGCCGGGCAGGAAGCCAGGTACGTCTTCGAGTACCAGCAGTGGAATATTAAAGGCGTCGCAGAAGCGTACGAAACGTGCTCCCTTTACGCTGGCGTTGATATCGAGCACTCCGGCCAGCACCGCCGGTTGGTTTCCGACGATACCGATGCTGCGGCCGGCGAGCCGAGCGAAACCCACCACTATATTCTGGGCGAAATTCTGGTGCACTTCCATAAATGAGTCAGCGTCTACCACGCCATTGACCACCTCCCGCATGTCGTAAGGCTGATTGGGGTTTTCAGGAATCAGGCTGTTAAGCGCCTCGCGCCGTTCAGAGCTAGCAGACCGGTACTCCACGTGGGGTGGTTCCTCTTCACAGTTCTGGGGTAGGTAACCGAGTAAGCGTTGCACCGACTGAATGCACTGCAACTCGTTGGGCGAAGTAAAGTGGGTAATACCGCTCTTGGTACTGTGTGCTGAGGCCCCTCCTAGTTCTTCGGCAGTCACATTTTCTTGCGTCACGGTTTTCACCACATTAGGGCCGGTCACAAACATATAGGAAGTGTTCTCGACCATAAAAATAAAGTCAGTGATGGCCGGAGAGTAGACCGCTCCGCCCGCACAGGGCCCCATCACTAACGACAGTTGGGGCACCACACCCGAAGCTAGGGTGTTGCGGTAGAAAATGTCGGCGTAGCCACCGAGCGATACGACCCCTTCCTGAATGCGCGCTCCTCCTGAGTCGTTCAGACCAATAATCGGAGCACCGTTTTTCATGGCTAACTCCATCACTCGCACAATCTTCTCCGCGTGTGCTTCGGACAAAGAACCACCAAACACGGTAAAGTCTTGGGAGTATACGTACACGAGGCGTCCGTGGATCGTACCGTAACCGGTTACTACCCCATCGCCAGGAAACCGTTGCTTTTCCAATCCGAATTCGTGACTACGGTGTTCGACAAACTTACCAATTTCCTCGAAGCTACCTTTATCCAGTAGCAACTCCAGCCGTTCGCGAGCGGTTAGCTTCCCCTTGTCGTGCTGCGATTGAATGCGGGCTTCCCCGCCTCCCTGCTCGGCAGCAACGTTCTTTTGTTTCAGTGTTTCTGTTTTTTCTGAAGAGGACGACGAGTTGGTTTTGTTAGTCATAGGGTAGGCGATTTAGTGAACCAAATATAGTAGGAAATTTGGGGTATTTAGGTCTTCTTTGTGGGCGAATCATTGGCGTAAAGTAAGATTAGTTAATCAAGGTTCCACGTTCAGACCGTTAACGGATCAGATGATCTTGCCCCGCCAATCACCATTCACTTAGCGATCATTCTTATGCTCAACCCTACTGTAGCGGTTATTGATCTAGGCACGAATACTTTTCATATCCTCATCGCTGAGGTGACAGAAAAGCACGCTTATCAAATAATATTCCGCCAACGGATCGCGGTGATGATTGGCAAGGGTGGCATCAACCGAGGGCTTATCACCGAAGAGGCCCAGCAGCGAGCCCTGGATGCACTACAGCAGTTTGCAGATCTTATCAAGCAGTACCGGGTGCAACGGGTGCGCGCTACGGCTACCAGTGCTTTCCGTAATGCACGCAACGGATCGGCTCTGGTACAGCGTATCCGGGAAGAAACCGGTATCGTGGTGGATGTTATCGACGGTATACAGGAAGCAGTCTACATATTTATGGGCGTGCAAGAGGCACTATTGCTCGATAATAAACCCGTGATGATTATGGATATTGGGGGGGGAAGTGTAGAGTTTATTCTCAGTAGCGGTCAGCAAGTATGTTGGAAACAGAGCTTTGAGATCGGAGCACAACGCCTCCTTGACCGCTTTGATATTCAAGACCCTATTTCGCCCACCAACCTGGAAGAATTAGCCGGCTACTTTCGCACGACACTGGCTGACTTAGTGGTAGCTAGTCAAAGATGGGCACCCCAAACTCTTATCGGAGCATCCGGCACCTTTGAAACTCTCTGCGCAATGCACGCCCACCAGTACCAGCTTACGGTAGGTAACGAAGCATGCGAGTTGCCTATTTCTACCGATAGCTTTTCGGTGATTTTGCAAGATATGGTTCAGAAGAATCGTGCTGAGCGTTTGGCAATACCGGGCATGATCGAATTGCGCGTAGACATGATCGTGGTAGCTTCGTGGCTTATTCAATTCGTACTTCACGAACTCAACATCGCCGATCTGCGCGTTTCGGCCTACGCACTTAAAGAAGGAGTGTTGCGCGAGATCGTAGAAGATTTTCACTAAATTGCGGTACTCTTTTTTATTGTACCTAACCTTTCGCCGAGTTTATGATTACGCATACCTTTTCACGCTGCATTGCTTTGACAGCCCTGCTGTTTAGCTCGTATGCTGTACACGCCCAGACCACCACTACTAACTACCGGGTACCTGTCACGTACGATTCTTTAGAAAATGGCCTAAAAGTAGTGCTCTCCCCGGATACTACCGCTCCCACGGTTATCGTAGCTGTTTACTACAAAATTGGCTT
>JAULKR010033777.1:1193-12249 GCA_032356305.1 Prasiola linearis | reverse complement strand
ACACACACACACACACACACACACACACACACACACACACACACACACACACACACACACACACACACACAGACCTGTTAACAATACGCAGCGGTGCGCGTCGACGGCCCTGTTCCAGCTCCCCCCAACCTTGAATTGCGGTCGCGCATTGATCGGATGTGACCATATTCTTGCTTGTTTTTACACCTTTTTGCTCTGCATGGCGGCCAATCTCGGCGATCTCGAAAGTAAGGGGCGTATGGCGCTGCAAGCGCCATGTTGTCTGTCCTTGATTTGGAAAAGCAGCCTTCGCCGTGCCCATCCAATAATATGAGGTTGGAAAAGATGCAGGTGTCTCTCGAGCTGTGAAAGCCTTTTGCACGGGGTTAGGGTTTTGGTTTTGTTAGGCGATCAATAGTGTCGCTATCGTCTGCTGATCATCGCCATAAAAGAAGTATAATTTCTGAGCGTTTGCGTCAGTTAAATGCTTTGTTGAAAGCGAAAGCTAAAACATTATCAAGTAATCAGAGAAACTCTTCAATGCCGCTCAACGTGGACACCGAGCATAAGACAGCACTTACACCCGACCGCTGTGCGTGAGTTACGTCAGTATGTCGAACGTCTTTAGAGGCGTGCACGAGCATGCATGATACGCAAGGCTAGGGCTGATGAGGATTATCTAAGATAAATTCACGCTGAACATCCCTGCCTAGTGCACTGTACATCGAACCAAACTTGATGCCATGCAAGATGAGTCATCACCTTCGGGACAGCTTGTCCCCTCGTCCCGGACAAGCCTTGTCGGACAAGGTCAATTTGCCGAAAACAATTTGGGCCGAAATTTGTCGAATATGATATTTCGGAACATCACGGTAGACCACGAGCTTTGGCGATCTCAGACACTTTATTTTCAAACAATTCCAGTCTTGAAATTGATGTTGAAGCGTGGCATAGCAGCTTGACATAGAACGGCAATTGTGATATTCTGCACAGCTGGCAATTCGGTACCGGCAGATATCATGGTAGCTGTTGTCACGGAACTAAGTTCGCCTCGAAGGTTGTGCATACCTGGTAGGCCGGCTATCGGTCGAGGCCTGCAAGCTCAGAAGCGTGTGATGGCCGTCCAGGCAACTGTTGTTGCTCAGACGGCAACATGGCTTTCCGTGGGCACCGTTGCTGTAGCCGGAAAGGTACATGCCCTTGAGATGCGTTGACCTTACTATGTTATCCATGACAAATAATCAACTCAAACCTCTGCAAGCCTGCTGCAGCCTCTGTTGACGGACGTCATCAATGCATCGTGTTACTTTTGGAAACAAATGGCAATCACTGACATAAAGAAACATGTAGGGCATTCTAGTAAACATTTGACTACTCGGAATAGTCCAATTTCAGCATTTCTGCCGAGATTTTGGCGCAAATGGAGGTGCTTGCTGCATTTTATACATTTATGATTACATCATGTCGAACGGGTGCAACCAAAGCTCGCTCGGCGACCCTTGCAGACATTGGAGGCACACTCGCCGATCGGCCGCTTAGCTTCTGCGCCTGTTGTGGTCATGGCTCTGGCTGCAGCAGCTGTAAGATTCGGGTTCCTGCCATCGAGCAGCGTGGTGTACACGGATATCTGGGAATGGGTTATGCCCATGGGTGCTGCCCTTTCCTTGCTGGAGGCGGATGTGGCTGATGTAGCTAGGTCAGTGCTTGAGCTTTGGAGATCATCGAACCCCATGCGCTGATGATCGCCTCTTTGATTAGCAATGTACACTGCCTCCTTGAAAAGAGACTTGCATCTCAAGTTTACAGTTCAGCATCAATATGCAAGGGCGAGGAGTTGTCCGTCAAGCAAATCCACCAATCGAAAGCTCAGGTGTTGCACAGATTTGGTATGATTAGAAGGCAGGAACATTTGCGTGTCTCATAATACTTCCAGCGTCGATTGTCAGGCCACTGCTCACTTGGTGCTTCTTGATATGATTTTATTTCTTAGTCCAACCTACAGCCAGTAGGTCTTACCCCCCAATCATTAGACCAAAATTGTGCCAATATCTTTTTGGGCATGTAGATCGGCTCTATATCGGTCCGTTGTCACTCGTAGACTTTAGATAAAGTGCGAGAGCATGGGAGCTAAGCTTGTGCATCTGGCATTGTTCGATGAATCTGTGCACTTCCTTCGGTCCTGAATATCTTAAGGTGTCCCCATCTGCCGCACGTTGTAGGCTTTGGAAAAGCGTTCGTCCAGTAGCCACAGCTTGGGCAATCGGTGCCGTCGGAGTTGTGGGGGGGACCCTGGGTGGCTGGATGTTGCTGCATGATCACTTGGGCACAGAGGGGGCCAAGGTGACTCCCCGCAGGTGAATCAAGCACCGCGCTTCTCATTGCCGATTTGCAATTGGGCAAGACCTGATGGATTGCCAGCTGCTTGTATTGTATGAGTTTAAGAGCGGTAGTGCTCAGCGCTTGAGCATCGGTGTGACTGGCATGTCACAGGTAGCGGCAGCTCTTGCTGCCAGCTACATCGGAGGGTCCTTGAACTTTGCTGCAACAGCTTCAGCTCTGAGTTTCGCCCCCGGCGCCTTAATGGCGGGTGCTATGGCTGCTGATAACGTTGCGATGGCCATCTACTTGGCAGTCATTTCTTCATGGCCTGTGCCTGAAGCGAAGGCTGATGGGGACAAAACAGCAACAGACTCTGGCCTTCGAGGAGCGGGCAGCCCGAGCTTCAGTGTCAGCTGCCAACAAGAGGGCAGGACAGAAGCCGGTGAGGCTACCCCTGCGGCTGCTGCTATGAGCGCAGGTGTGAAACGCGAACACGCTGAGAGCCTCGAAGCTGAACACCTGTTCCAAACTGATGATGGAGCGCTATCTTCACCGGCGCCACAGCAAGTGCCAGAGTACGTTGAAGCAAAGCAGGCTAGTGCAGGAGCATTGGTAGCTGCAGTTACTGCAGCCGCGGTGGCGTGCGTGCTGGGCCGCATGATTGCCGTAGCTATTGGTTTCACGGGTGGCGACCTGGCGTGCATGGCTGTAGTTGCTGTGGGATTGGCAGCATTGGCCACAGCGTTGCCGCATCAGAAGGCAGGACGTCAGCCAGCTGCGTCAGCGTCTGCATTTGCTGGTGAGCAACATCTCCGTGCATGCCTTGTTGTTCCTGTGGTCGCTCTGACATGGGCAAGCGCCTGCTACTCAAGGGCAGGCGCAAATACCCCAGTGCTGGTGGTTAATAATGGTGTGGAGAATCGGGTACAGCTGAGCGCAATGAGAACTCGGTGACGTTCTCCCGACGTGTGGCCTCGTCACTTTCAGGTTGTGGACGACTGGGGGGTGCATTGATGCTGCCCTTCTTCGTGAGCATCGGTGCGGCAGCAGGCAGCCTCGGCAGCATATCCGCTCTCGGGTGGCTGTTCGCCCTCATTGCAGTGCAGCTCACGGTGCACCTCATGTTCAGCGTGATCGCAGGGAGGCTGCTGGGAATTCCTTTGGATGCCATTCTCACAGGTACAGTGTCACATCAGACAGGGGCCTCTAATCGCAGCTGTGCTCAAACGCAAGAAGTGGTCAAGGACTTTGAAGACTTTTGCCGTACACCACTGTTCGTAAGGATGCTTGTCGACGACCGGACAGCTCCTCGCAGACCGCGAACAAGCATCATACATTGTAGCAAACGGTAATTCCCGTGTCTTCTGTACTTTGCAGCCAGCAATGCGAATATCGGTGGTCCAGCCACTGCCGCAGCAACAGCCACAGCTAGGTAAGTCGGTGGCGTACATGATGGCTTGCCTGCAAATGTTTTGAAGTGTTACAACACGCCTCCCTTCTGACAGTCGCACTTACGCTGTGCAGGGGATGGCCCCATATGGTGCAGCCCGCTGTCTTGACAGGTCTGCTTGCACCCTCCTATTGTAACTTAAGTCTACATCTCTGTTGCTGGACACAAACAACTTCAACATTGTGTGGACACGCAGCATGTCCGTCAAACCTGTGCAAGATAACTTGACTCACATTGCTCAATTGTGAAAACACAATTGGTTCTTGTGCTGATGTGTACAGGATCAATAGGATATGCTGTAGGAACAGCTGTGGGTTGTGGAATATATGTGCTACTGAAGATTTTGTAGCATATTTGACTATCGTTTTTTGAGTGTAATTTTGCATCAACACAATCAGCAGGTATGAAGTGAAAACATGAGTGTCTTGATTGTTTCGTATTTGTTACGTCAACAGACATAATGGAGATATATAACATATCCTGCTTGTGAATCAATTATGTGAATGCGACATATACTCGATAATTAAATCAGCTATTAAAACACATGATAGGTAATAAATGTAACATTGTAAAGTAAAACATTGTCAAAGTATTCCTGCAGTCACACGAAGGCTAAGGGAGATAAATCTACAACATCCAAACGTCTGCTACTAATCACGCAGATTGGTGACTACAATTGTCAACTATGATAAATCAAAACGATACTTAAGTACAATGGGCCTGCCGGATAGAACTTTGTAAGGAGACGAAAAAGCCGATGCACTACAAATCCTGCACGTGCGAAACTTCACCGGACCACCAAGATCGATGATCACAATATCTAAAGTAGAGTCTACAGATTCGCTCACGATTGAACCGAAGGGGCTCGCTGGTGCCAGCTTCAGGGATGACCTCAGCAGCCCGCCTGACGTCATCGAGAAAGTACTTGAAACGAAAAAGTCTATATAAATTATAATTATGTGTTTGCCCAGTTGATCGGGCTGGCAGTGGCCCCGCCAAGAGGTGTTTCTGAGAAAGCAGCTCCAGGGTTTTCGCGACCGAGGCTGCCCGGTGTCTTGGCACTGCCCGGCATCTGCATTGCACGACGAAGCTATCTTACACTGTCTCGGCAGGAAGCTCGTGGCTACAGGTCATCAAGACAGCTGGCACTAAGGATCTGACGGCTGGCACAAAACACAAGTCAGACAGCAATAGAAAGGCGTCCAGAAGGAAGTAGCAGCCTAGGCAGACAAGCAATGAGCAGAGGCGGGAGCAGGGCGGATAATAACATCGAGGTGAGCGAGGTACTCACAAGAGGGATTGACAGGCTGGGGGCTAGAGGGGAGGCAGCGAGTGCTGCATCGAATGCGGAGGGGGAGGAAGTCATGAAGGGGTGTGCTCCTGGGCTCTGGGACACTGTCCGTCCTAGAGGTGTGCCTCCTCCTGCCATTGGTGTAGCGTAAGCGCTGTTGACACCGCCAGTGGCGCCTGCACTTTAAAAGCAATTGCTCCGCGATCCATTCGCTGTCTCCACACGTCAATGGATGCGCCACCAGATTTCGCCATCATGTTTTCAAATGCTTTTGCTTCTTACATCGTTGAACAATTGCCATCTTGCTACTTTTTACTCATTGCAAAGCCAAACACGATTGACATTGGCAATCGCCTAATAGGTCGTCAGAAGCCCAATGATAGAGTCAGGACCTTTGAAAAGTGCAAGATTGGCCAGTGAAGCCCTCTTCCATCTCCCTTTCTCTCCGAACGGAACATACTGTCGAAGGAAAGTATTCCTGATGCCCCCTCTGCGGCATGCTCACCCATCAAACTTTCTGAGGCGGCGCTTCCCGTCTGCACTGAAGGAAGGGTCTGCTGGAGGGAGCCCATCTGGAAGCTGCCACCGTGGTAGCTGCCGCTGCCATGGCGACTTGCTGCCAGGCTGGCAGCCACAAGGCCAGTAGACGACAGATTTTGGCCGCTTGCATAGGGGGAACCTGCGACCAAGGCTGAGAGTCCGTGTGGCCGTGTTTTTGCGCGCTTTTAATGCCTTTCACTCGTGTTCCCTATCGAGGAATGAAATGACCCCCAACACTTCGTCGTCAACAGGAATCTTTCACAGGAAGACTGGCAGTAGGAGCAACCTTTCGGGGACTCGCACACGAGTCCGACCACCAACCGTAGCTTGAGCATGCAGTGAGCTACGATCAAGGCACAAGTCTGTTGCACTAAAACCCTACCATGTATCTCTGACAGTTTTAAGAAAACATGTACAGTTGGTATGTGAGCATAATGGCCGCTACGGAACAGCCTTGACTGGCAAAAGCTGCCTCAAAATTTAGCCATCAGGCACCGGATGGTTTTACTGTCTCTTTGAGTAATGTGACCGACGTCACTTGTTTCGTAGCAGCCGGGGATCGAGCCGTACCTGGGGCCATGCTGGCATATGGGCTGCTGACAGTGGCCGCAGTGAAGGAGGGTGGGCCGCTGTCGTTGGCGTTTGCGGCGGTGAAACTCGCGACAGGAGACTGAGGCAGCAAGCTGGCTGCATTGGGTACGCTGTTGGTGGCACTCTTGACTGCCAGGGGGGGTCTTCTTTGCTGTCCACTACCGCTGCGGTCGTTCCCTTGATGATTGTGTAAGTGGAGGTTATGTTGCTGGCGCGGCTGGTGGTACATGCTCTGCTGCAGGTGCTTCGATGGAGGGCCACCCATCATCGGGTCGGCACCATGTCCGGGGCCGATGCCATCACCGGTTGACAGGTCGGCAACAGGCTGTGGGTGAGCCATATACGGTGCTGAGTATCCAGCTGAATTCAGGAGGCCAGGATTCCCGGCATTGCCAATCTGCACGGTGCACAGTCGCCTCGTTACCTCGAACTGCACGAACTGCACGGATTACCAATTTTAGTCGGCGTTCTGAGTCAGGCGGTCTGCTTCGGCAAGCAGGCGGTGTTGCAATCGCGGGAACACGTCGAGCCGCTACAGACACCTGGACGGCAGGCATGCCGATGATGCCGGGGAGTGACGTTGCCACAGCGCCCCCGCCGCCCAGTGACCTTGGGAAACCGCCATACTGCTGCTGGGTGGGATACTGCTGCTGAGCTGGCATGCCGTATGGCGATTGAGCCTGCACCACCATCTGCTGCAGATGATGAGCATGGACAAAAATCTGCTGCCTACTGCTTATACTGACCGTTTCGCGATGGCCCAGTACAGCGCTCCGCCGCTGTCGTACCCATTGGTGGTTAAAACTTTTCAGAAGTTTTTTGGTAAGAGTCCGACCGAGCTTTACGATACCTTTAGCAAGAAGGCCAGGAATGCCGCTTCCATCGGACAAGTGCACGAAGCTACACTCGATGGCAGGCGATTGGCCGTGAAGATTCAGTATCCGGGGGTGGCTAATAGCATTACTTCTGACCTGAAGATTGTGAAGCCCTTCGCCATTCGCTTGTTCAACATCAATGAGCGCGACCTCAATCACTACCTGGAAGAGGTACAGGATAAGCTACTGGAAGAAACCAACTACGCGTTGGAGGTGCAGCGGTCAGTAGACATTTCTGAACAATGCGGGCATATTGAGAATATATTCTTCCCGAAATACTACCCGGAACTTTCGGCCGAGCGCATCATTACGATGGACTGGCTGGAAGGCGACCATATGCGTGAGTTTCTGGCCAAAAATCCTCCGCAGGAAGTTCGTGACCGCATTGGGCAGGCGCTATGGGATTTCTACAATCATCAGGTGCACTACCTCAAGCAGGTGCACGCCGACCCGCACCCAGGCAATTTCTTGATGCGCACGGACGGTACAATGGGAGTCATTGACTTCGGCTGCGTAAAAGTGATCCCCGAAGACTTTTACCATCAGTATTTTACTATGATCCGCAAAGACATAACCCTACGGGAAGATGAGTTGAATCGGATATTTTACGAACTGGGCTTTATCAACGATCAGGACACCGAGGCCGAGAAGAAAGTATTCAAAGGCATTTTTGTTGAAATGATTCAACTGCTGGGTCGCCCTTTCCATTACGACTCATTTGACTTTGCCGACGACGAATACTTCAAGCAAATTTTTACCCTAAGTGAACGGGTGTCGCAAACAAAAGAAGTACGAGAATCACGCACCGCTCGTGGGCCACGTGATGCATTGTACATCAACCGCACCTTCTTCGGCCTGTACAATCTGCTTAATGCGTTAGGGGCTAATGTGACTACGCATAAACCGGAGTGGCTACAAGTTCAAGAAGTCTAGAAATTTTAGGTACAGGGTTACTCCCTTCTGTATTCAAACTTGCGTTGCCAAGATCCTGAACCTTCACAGCCATTTTACTTGCATGCCTACTCACCTTATTTTTTTGCTTCTGACGCAGTTCTGTGCCACGGCCCACTACGCATCAGCGCAGAGATACCACTACATCAGTACAACCGAAGATCGCCCCCACGATATCATAGTCACCAAGGAGGAGGCTCCTGACGGAAAACATACGCTCACGCTGGAAGAACACAAATTGTACTCGCAGCATACATTCAACGCTCATATGAACACCGAGCAGTGGGCCTTGCAAGACGATAAATCGGATCACGATTTTGTGGCCCGGCGTGAGGACAACTTCATTCGTATCAAGGGTTTGTTTAACGGTGAGTCGATCGAGAAGACGGTAGACATCGACGAAGACGTATGGTTCAATAAGCTCGACCACGGATTAAGTACTTTTGCTGTTTCTGAGCAGGAAGAGCTGTCGTTTTGGGTGCTTAAGTTGTTGTCCGATCTGGACCCCATTAAAATGATTGCCGAAAAGGAAGAGAATGAGCGCATTGAGGTAAATGGCACATCCTACGAAGCGGTAAAGGTGAAGCTAGTTCTCGACCACTTCATTCTCTCAAAACTATGGTCGGCGCGCTGCTGGTACCGTGCCTCCGATGGGCTTTTTCTTCGGTATAAAGGTGCCAACGGCCCGCCGGGCACTCCCGTGACCGTCATTGAGTTACAAAAGAAAATTTCTTCAGCTGGCAAGATTGACCAATCTTCCGACCGCCCCTGATCGCTCAGAGTTGAGCATTATTTTTCTTCTTCTCGCGCGTAGAAGTACAGCCGAGGCTTTATTCTACTCTGCTGCTCGCTCAGCGTAAAGTAGCCCGAGCCATCGGCAGCGAAACCAATGGCTTCGCCCTGGGGCTCCGGGGCATAGGGTAGAATGACCGGTGTTGTCTGCAGCAAATCGACCAACGAAGTTTGTCCGTCATCTCGTCGCCAGTAAAACACCTGCACGTACGACTTTAGTAGTACTTCTTTGCCGTCGGCCGATATATCTCCCGCTACCAGTTGCTCTAAAATACCCACCTGCTCGCGGGGAAGCTGTCCCAATTTTTCTAGGGCATTCAAAGAGTCGATGCGCTGAGGAAAAGCAGCTCGGTAAATATTTACGAGGCGCTCGCGCTTCGATATAATGTACAAATCTTTCGTAAAAGGGTCTACCAGCAATGTTTCAGCATCACGAGGGCCGTCGGGATACATGACTCGAACTTCGTCCACCTGCAGTATTGTATCAACCGAAGTGCCTTCGCTGGCCTTTGGTTCGATAAAGCGATAGACCTTTTTAATAGGATACTGCGCGTTGTTATCGCCAATCTCGCCGACGTATACGTAGGTCTCTCCGGCTACCGGCCCCGGCCCCACCGCAATATCCTCCCAATCGCGACTTTTGACTCCAGCTAATACGAAGGTGGCGAGCGTTTTTCCGCGATCATCAATAAGGTAGACCTTAGGCGCACCACCGCTGTCGTTGTGCGTCCACAACGCGTTGGCATTCTTGCGACTGGCTGCAATTCCTGAAGCTTCTATGATTTCTGGGTTATCGAGGGCACCACGATCTACGGGAGCAGAAAATACAGTGGTTGTATCAGCGGATACGGGCGGAGGCACTATCTGCTGACCGCAGGCCACCAGTGAGGACAACAGGATGACCAAGCACGATGAATGTCGAAGAATATACATACTAGAGGGTATCAAAGGGTGTGGGATAGGCCTTAAACCTGTTTCAAAGGTAAGCGATTGACCTAATTTACGAACACGAAAGGTTCGGAAAGTATCGAAGGAGTTACGAGCATGGCCCATTGATCAGAAACCATGACTTATTCGTCTACCATCAACTGCTGATTGACTGGGCTATTTACTTCGTTTCGAGGGTAAAAATATAAGCGCAGCTCACTACCAAAACTCCGTTCACTCAAAGTGTGATAGCCCGAACCATCGGCAGCAAAGCCAATGGCTTCTCCCTGGGGCTCTACCCGGTAGGGAAGTGTATCGGCCGGAAGCTGTAGTAGTTCTGGTATCGACATACTGGTATCGGCTCGCTGCCAATAAAGTACGTGCTTATAGGTTTTGAGCAGCACTTCTTTGCCATCAGGAGAGATATCGCCCCCCACCAGTCTATCTAAGAAGTTTAGCCCTTCGAAGGGAACGGTAGCAACCAGTTCGGCCGATTGTCGGAAGGGCGGCACCGAAGGATAGCGAAACCGATACACCCGAATCTCAAGCATCTCTTTGGTGAGTACGAAGAGCTCTTGCGTTGTCGGGTCCAGCAACAAGGTTTCAGCGTCTACGGAGCCATCGCGGTAAAAAAAGACTAGCCGGTCGTAATCGCTGATGGTATCTACCGTGTTCGTTGAGGTCTCTGCGTACGTAGGCTCTATAAAGCGATGCACGTAACGCTCATCATACAAAGAAAGGTTATCGCCAATATCGCCAACATAGAGATACGTTTCTCCCACCATAGGCCCCGGGCCAATGGCAATATCTTCCCAGTCGAAATGCTCGGCACCGGGTAGCCGATACGTTGCTAATAATTGGCCCTGTGTACTGATGAGGTAAAGCTCAGAGGGATGCCCGCTATCGTTGTGCACCCACAGGGCCGAAGGATTCTTCCGGCTGGCGACCAGTCCTGACACCTCGTCTAACCGGCCGTCACTTACGTGCCCGCAGGATCGCGGGGTAGTGAAGGCAGCATCTTCGGATGCGTACTGCGCCGGATCGGAGGAACAAGAGCAGACTCCGAATAACCATCCTACCAGAAGCGTTTTAACTAACCGCATATATAAGAAGCAAGTTACGTTTTCGTTTGGAAACAATGCTTGCGCAAAGCCGTTAATAACCTACCATTGGACTTACAACAAGTTCTCAAACACTATTTCTAACCTTAAAATAATTTAACAATGGCTTTTGAACTTCCTGATCTCCCCTATGCGTTTGACGCACTCGCTCCACATATTGATGCGAAGACGATGGAGATTCACCACGGGAAGCATCACGCTGGATATACTAAAAAATTAA
>JAULKR010033666.1:0-12261 GCA_032356305.1 Prasiola linearis | reverse complement strand
TTCTTCATAAGTCATTCCGTCACCAAGCATTCCAACGACTCTCGCAACCGGGATTCTTATTCCTCTAATGCAAGGTATGCCACCCATTTTCTCAGGGTCCATAGTAATTCTGTCCCACTTTTTTAAAAAAACCTCATTTCGTTGGTGCACAGCGCTCACTTAGTTTACTAGATCGGAGCCATTTAAGCCAATTAAATTGCCGTTGAGAGACTTATGCTCAAACTCCCACAGCTTGATCTCCTCGTAATACTGACCTCGAAATCTGAGCGAACTTGGAGAAGGTGGTGCAAAGAAAAACGAACGAAGAGGCGTTCAAATGGGTTTAAATAGAAGCATCAGCACTATCTGATACCGTCTTCAGCACTTGCGCCTTATTTGGAGTCAGAATTTATCGAGAACCCTTCTTTCATCAATGATTATGTTACAAAAGATGCTTCAGCCTCTGTCCTAAGTAAATAGACTATTTTCCGGTTTGCTGTCGAGTGATGAGTCTCTCCCTTCCGCGGTCGCCAAGGAGATAGCATTCTTTGACTTTCTGCGGCTACTCACCGGGCATACGGATATCAGTCCTATTCTTACCGCGTGGAACGTCACAAAGCGTGGAACGTATAGAGTACAAAGCGTACTCCACTTGCTGAGTTTGGGAGTACAGGTTGTCCCCTATTACTGTCAGTACAGGTTACAAGTTGTACTCTTGATAAGGCTCTTAAAAACTACAATCCGTCATCTACACAGGCCAGGCAACGAGTACAAACTGTACTCCTTATAATCAGCTATAAAGAGTACCTCCTGTAGCCTAGGCGCTCATTTATAAGAGTACACTCCGTACTCTATTTATTGCCATAAGGAGTACGCACTGTGCTCCTTATGGTGAAGAAAAGCGATTTAGGTAAATACCAAATGCCAAGAAAAATGCTAAGTATGGAAAATAAACAGCCCTACGGATTCCGGTATATAAAGAGTACATGTCGTACTCTTTATATGCCAGGATTCATTTCAGGTGCGGAACTAACTATGTCTAAGCTCTGTTGAAGAGCTTAGCCTGACAGAGTTCGGAAAGAAGTATTCTTCTTGTGTGAAAGCTACCCCTCGTTAGCTTCGGGATCTTTTATAGAGTACAATCTGTATCCTTTCCACCATTTTTTTTTGGAGTACAGCTGGTACTCCTGTTTTCTCTGTATAGAGTACTTCCCGTACTCCTTATAGCTACATAAGGAGTACGGCTTGTCTCCTTTATAGAGATTTTTCGGTGTACAGACTGTACTCTTTATAAAGTAATGTAGAGTTCTGATTGTACTCCATAGAACCAAAAGCGCTTACGCAGCGTACTCTTTCTATAAAACCATATGGGGGACAAGTTGTACTCTATACGTTCCACGAATTTTCAATGTTCCACAACAAAGCCCTCCAAATAATCAAGGAGCACAATATATAAGCACTTCGTTAATTTTGGGCATGCCCTTTATCTAATTTTTCACAGGAGATCCTAAAAAGAAAAGCAAGACTAAGATCATTAGCTGATAGTTTAGTATTGACAGTTTGATACGGTTTTCGCACGATTAAGTTCACAACGTATCAAATACGGAGGTCCTATGCAGACTGAAAATATAGACGCAAAAAAAACAACCCGGAAGAGTGACGAACCCAAATCGAAATTCCAAGCTCTGCGACCTTTACTGAAAGAAAAAACTTCCAATTACAATCCACCGATTCCTAGAAAGCTGATGGCTTCCATTTGTGGAACCAGCATAAACACGCTCATCAAGCTAGAGCAAGAGGGTCTTATCGAAGCAAAAAAAGTACGAAGAGGCGGGCAGGACATTGTCACATATTCAGTAGAGGATGTGCGGAAGGTATTTGAGTACAAGAAAATAAACTTTAAAACCAAACCGTCAGCCGAAGTAATTTCCGTATTTTCTCAGAAGGGTGGAGTCGGAAAGTCAGCGTTTACTCAACACCTTAGTGGGATGTTGTCTTTGGTAGGCAAAGTTCTTGTAGTGGATCTAGATGCTCAGACTGATGCAACAATTCTTCTGGATCTACAGCCTACCTATGGTGATGTTTTGGATGAGGATGCTGATCTGGAGCCCACCATCGCGGAGTTGATGGATTGGTCTCTGGAAGATGATCAAGAGCCTCCGTATGAGATGCATACCTTTAAAGACGTAGTAAAGGTAATCTCACCGTCACTACATGTAATCCCTAGTGATCTGGATCTAGGTGAAATTAACTACACACTAAATAGAGCAGCATTAAAAGAGCGATTCACTGAAGATGGAAAACCAATACCTCCTCAGTTTGTCCTTATCAAAGAGGTTCTAGACAAAGTTAAAAATGATTACGATTTTATCGTTCTGGATTGTCCTCCTAATATAGAGGCTTGTAACGTTAGTGCTCTGTACGCCTCAAATCGAGTTCTGATCCCCTTGGAGTTAGAGGCCAAAAGCTTGACTACTATGAGGAGGAATACGCTGTTCTTAAAGCAACTCAGCGAATCCGGCCTGGGATTTAAATGGGATAAGGTGCTCATCGTTCCAAACAAATTTAGGAGAGAAAACATTAAGATCAAGGCCCTCGCTGCCTTGGAAGATAGATATGGAGATTCTGAATTTATTGAATTGTCAGAGGTAGTAGTTCCAAATTCATCTATTATCGACAAATGCTCTGAGTGGAGAAAACCTATATATTCTGTGACACACAGACTTGGAACCACTTCGAATAGCTCGATCCCACAAGCTAGGGAATTCACTAATTATTTCTGGGCACTCATGCATGAACTTCTTGAACTCGACCTAAACAGGCTTGTTTTCGAGGTAGGCGACAGGAAGGGCGGCTAGTGTGGGTCTCATAGACGCCGATAGTGCCATTATAAAAAAGAGCCAGGAAGAAACCAATGGTGAAAACGGCGACTCTCGCAAGTCAAAGAAGCAGCGACGGTCACGGTTTGGAGCACTTAACAGGGCAGCAAGTCTTACTGAAAAATTCAGAGAGAAAAAATCTACCGTTAATGACGAAACGGCAACGGTCGAGATTAAGCCTATTCCTAAAGCCAACCCTCCGGTTAAAGAGAAACCAGTAGCAGTCCAGGCTAAATCCCTTAAAAGAACGAAGGCTTCTGTTCGAAAACACTCAGTGGCCCACGAGGCTAAGCCAAATAAGAAAACTCAGACCGAGGAACCGAAAGTCCGAAAAACCGCTAAGAGTACAGCGGCAGAAGCTCTCGTTGCACAGACTGGCGGAGATTTACCTGACGAAATCATCTTTGCCGATCCAAGAGTAGCAGATGATATCCACATTAAGAGTACAGAAGAGAGTACATCAAGAGTACAAAAGGAGTACACCAAGAGTACTTTGGGAGTACAGTCAGCCGAAAACAAGAGTACAAATTCGTCAGATCAAGAGTACGTCAAGAGTACACAACAGAGTACATCAAGAGTACAGGCTATCCGCTCCCACGTGAACGTGAGGACTATGGCTGGAATAAAGCTAAGAATGCTCCTCATCTTCTTTCATGACTGCCAGAAAAACAGATCTTTAACTACTGGGCGATTCACAAGCAATGCCTTAGCAAGTGCTCTAGAAATGCAAAATTCTACTGTAAAAACTTATATTTACCGTCTTTGTAAAGAAGGCGTTTTGATTCGTGAGGCTGGACGGAAAGGGCGAGGCGGGTGGTTACAGTTTACCATTCCATCTTCTGTTTATGATGACCTCTTGGCTATGGAAAAGTCAGGGCTGATTGCACAGGAATACAGCAATGCCATAGGTGGTTCGCAGCTTATAAAGAGTACACAACAGAGTACAAAGCTCTCTAGTAAGTTAGTTAGTAGTTTTAAATCTACTAACTTAACTAAAAGAGAGGAGTTGAACGAATTTTATGAGAATATCGATTTTTCTATACTGAAAGAAGAGGAGGTCTACATTTCTAACGGCCTTACCAAAGAAAAAGTACTGAGTGAGATCGCTAAAAACGAGTGGCTTATAAAGCCATTTGATCTCCAAGATTTTCTCCCTAAGTTCAAAAAATATTGCGACGTGAAAAACAATATCTACAATGTGAAATCAATTAGAGGCTTATTTTTCAGCCAATTAAAGAAGCTCTTTTTAGGGGAGTTCCTGGATGTTCAGTTATCAGATAGCGACGAATTACAAAAGCTTAAGGAAATTAAGGCAAAGCAACTGGCCGCCAAAGCAGAAAGAGAAACACTCAAAGAGGATATCGTTTCTGGAGCCTTTAACGAATGGTGGGAGACCTCAACTGACGAGGAAAAGAGCGCAGTATCCAACATGTTGAAAATGAAAGGGAAGCTCCCAGAGGATACGATCAAAGGGTCAGTGCGTTGCGAGTGGGAGGAGAAGGTTTGGCCAGCGACCCCTGAGTTTGGAATTCTGAAAGCCGCTTTGGAGGCGTTGTGATTAACGCCGCACCCATCGAAGAAGCGGCGGGATACCGACCTCTACGATTTACGTGCTGGCTTTTCGAAAATAAAACTTTCTAACTTTCGAAAGTCATACTCTTTCCGGGCTTTCACGATAGCGTCTATGTAGAGCCTTCTTCTCTCTTCCGGTTCCGTTCGCAATTGGGTGAATGGTCAACAGTCTTTCATGGAGCCTGATGGCAATTTCCGTGAGCGAATAGGTGCTATGTTCTATCCAATATTTAACATCGTTCTTTATTTGTCGTAGCGCCGGACGGATTTCATGAGGCGTCAGGAAATCCGAGTTGTTTAGTTCGTGACTTCGAACCTCTCCGGGCCAAAACCATACTTTGGAAAATAGTTGTTTGTGAATCTGGTGCCAAAAGTTGCGTCACCCTCCCAAAATCTATGGACACTTTTCTCAATGCGTTTTACACCCCAGGAAGGAGTAGGTCGTGGAAGAAACCAAAAGAAGAAAAAAGGCGTATATTCGCCGAAGAATTCTAGTCTGAAGCCGTTGAATTAATTGAGAAAATAGGGATTCCTCGAGCATGTCAAGAGCTAGACGTCGACCAGGCAACACTCAGGGCGTAGTATAAGAAAGCCAGAGCTCACGAATTATCGTCGGCTGATGAAAAAAAATCCTACGCTGATTTGGAGCGTGAAGTCCGCCGTTTGAGGAAAGAAAACGGCTACATCAAAGAGATCAACATGGATCTAAAAAAAGCACGGCGATCTTCTCACGCGACTACATGGGCGGCTTGAAATGATCCGGTTACTCCGCGTCGACATACCAGTTCACTTTCTCTGCCAATTTTTCGCTGTGAGCGCGAGCCGTTTCTATCAGTGGCAAAATGGGTTGGTGTCCGGCAGCAAGGATTTTAAGAATAAAGTTTTCATAGTCATTCGAAAAGAGTTTTCAGAGAGCAAGAAGACATATGGCTCTCCATGAGTTTTTGCAAACCTCAGAGACCTTGGAATCAAAATCAGTGAAAATACAGTCGCAAAATACATGAGAGAGATGGGGCTCGACGCTTGTCACAAGAAAAAGTTCCGAGTGATGACTACGGACTCGAATCATAACAGCCCAATCGCGCCAAGACTATTAAAGACAGAAAGTGAGGGGTCTCTTGCGAAAAAAGTCAGGAAAGGTCTTGGCCGGAAACATCACCTACTTGCGGCTCGGGAATAAATTTATTTATCTGGCCATAGTGTTAGATCTCTACTATCGAGAAGTCATCGGCTGGTCGATGTCTTGGTCTCCGGAGACAAAGGTGATTTTGAAGGCAATGGATATGGCTTTGAAAAAAGTTGGTCCCGACGCTCAAATCATTTTCCAATCAGATCGTGGGTGCCAGTATGCAAGCGAGGCTTATCGAAATTTTTTGAAAAGCAAAAATGTAAAGCCGAGCATGTCTAGACGTGGGAACTGCTCCAACAACTCCTTCGTTGAGTCCTGGTTCGCATCTTTGAAAAGGAGTGGATCTGCCGGGGCCAGTACTCAACGGCTCAGAAGCTCCGCACGCTGGTCTTTGAATACATCGAGATCTGGTACAACAAGAAAAGAAAACACTCTTCTCTTGGCTATGTCAGCCCTGGGCAGTATCAGCAGTTAAACCAACGCGCTGAAGAAAGTGTACCTGTTTTTTGGGGAACTCCATTTATATTTTAGGAGATTTAGCTAATCTCAAAATTTAACCGTGTACCTTTTCCTGGCGCTCAGATTTCGGATGGCACCTAGGGGTCAGCCTCTGCATGGAAATTTTGCACTAGAGGCAGGATTTGGGCCGCTGGATACAGAAGGTCTGCAACCGATGCTCCATCTCTAGCTCTATAATATTGCTAATATCCTCGACATAGCTTTCAAAACCTTTGTCCTTGAGGGTCAGCTCGCGGAGTTTATCGTCACTAAAAGAGGAGGCCTTCTTAGCGAGAGTGATGAGCTGAGTAGTACGATAGCCAGGATGATTCGGGATCTCAAGTGCCTCCGTCAGCATAACATCCTCTACTAAATCAGGTGGGATGATTCCCCGGACGACGCCCTTCAGGCTTACTAAGCTAAGAACTCGATAGGCAAGCGCCGCTGATGCAGCCACAAAGATAGTCCTGTAATCCTGACTTTGATACACTGTGAGCTGTGTCTCCGATAAAACTTTGAGCGCATTGCGAAAAGCGCTCATGTCAGTTTCTACGGCGTTTCCAGCTGAATGTTTCGACTCCCAAGCTTCTTTCACTTCAGCTTCGCGCTCCTGAAAATCATCTTCGCTGACAGCAGTACATTGGACCTCGAAGTAATTCTCCTCGTGGTGCGCTTCGGTCAGTTCAGGAATAATAGATACGCCCTCCATCTCACCCCGAACATAGAATTGGGCATCGAAATGTTCCGTATCGGGCTCAAGCGCTGTGGGTGGAAAGATAAAGTGGCTGTCGTACACGAATTCGGATTTAAAGAACTCAAGGATATTTCTTGTCATCTTTGGATGTAATCCTCGTTTACGAATTGGAGCGTGATCCAAGGTACCCCAGTGTCGAAGCTGTAGGACAAAAGAGCCAGGCCTGTAAAATTGACGACGCAAAGACTCAGCCGGACTCAGGATCGAGCGCTTTAGCCAGTAATCTTGGAAATCTCTCAATCGTGACTTCGCAAAAGGCGCACTAACGTAATCGTCACCGGATAGGACACTAAACGGTTCGACTCTGTTAATTTTAGGAGTGTCGGGAGTAAAACCCGACACAACAGCCTGGGCTAAGACGTGGCCGGAGACCGTGGAAGTCTGCAAAGTTAGGCCGTCAAGGTGGCTGTTCTGATTTTCGGAAAGCTTAGAACGACAGTCGTAATACTTAAGATCAGTAACCCGAGCGGACTGCGCCGCACTCACAAAAGGGACGGCATTAAGGGTAAGAACAGTGACTGCTAGGAAAAGGTTGGATAATAATAAGTTTGAATTCAACATGGCCGAAGACTTACCTCGGTTCATCTCGATTTCAAATAGTGGTTGTAAAAACTCTAACCCCGTAGAGTTGGTGAACATCGATCGCGCCGCCTCCAGGTATCGGCAAGACTCTCTCCCGTCCTAAGAAATCGAAGAACTTATCTTGCTCAGCACGACGGATCTGAACGACTTCAGTGATTGCTTTGGTTCAGTAATTTCTCTGGCTCAAAGACTACAAATCTATTTAGAGATTCCGAGGAATGATTGTTACCGAGGCTTGATATGTAATTAATTCTAGATCGGCCCATTATGGCACCAAATCACTCCAATCTTAGAAGGCAAACTTAGGTTCGTCCGTCTATATTCTATCCAACTTCTAAAAAATTTGAAGATCTTCCATACCTCTTCGACAAGTATTGAAGCCGCTCCGTGGCACCTATATAAAGTGTCACAATTATTTTGCAAACAAACCTAGAAGGGAATCAAAATGTATAAACTTTTACTATCATCACTCATTCTCGGGTCACTACTGTGCGCGTGCAGCAGCGACAACGATACAAAGGCCGCACCCTCTTCAAGTCCAGCCAAAGACGAACAAAAGGAGTCCAGTGAGCCTATTGCAGACGTAATAGCCGAGCCGGTGCCTGAGCCTCTCGCCGAACCAGAAGAAGAAGTGAAGCAAGGCCTTGGGGACAACGGACTCACGCAGGATCTAGCAGGTTCCTTACTAGCCTTTTCTATAAGTTCGAACGGAAAATATCTAACCAAAAACCAGCACGGTGAAAAATTTGAGAGAGTCGCGGCCTGGAAAGGTCAAGCCACCAGTCCGGAAGCCCAGTTCGATAAAAACGGCTACCTCTCTGGTGCCGCAATTGAGTTGCTTCTGCATGAAGACTTCACCTACGACTTAAGAGTGAAGGCTATTGATATGAAGGTCTCGAGTGGAGCGACCTACATGAAGGCACCTCTACCGGCTGTAGTCTACCGAGGAGAGTGGTTTACTAAGGGTGACAAGGAACTCGTCCTGGACACTCTTGGTAAAGGCCGGTTGGAGCTATCGCCCAGCCCGAGCCATCCTGATGCGTTTGTTTTCACCTTTTCGGAGGATATTAAAGATGCTTTTCTTAGGCCTTACAGTGGCATTTCTATTGTGACGACTCTCCGTTCAGTGGAACCAGTGCTGTATCGAGAAAGCCCTCACACCAAATAAAACTCTCCCTTTTCCGGATACATTTGCGGGCCACTGTACTCGTGAATGTGCTTGGTCCTCCCCACGCTGCTGGCTTAGGATAATTTGTTGAGGAGAAGACAGCCTCTCTGTTGCTCTCACTATTCGATATTTTGTATAATTGCAGACCTTCCCCCCCCAACATCGGGCAGAAATGATCCGTAGGCTAATGTCTAGCGCTAGATGGGCTCTAGGCACAACGCCCATGGAAATTTTATCGACGCTATGAATTTTCTACGCTAAGTAGGCTTCAGAACACAAATTGATTTTACTGGGGGGGGCCGGAGTTGATCAGATTAGCTCGCGTAATAATTTCGATCGCGATCTTGACCGTAGCCAGCACGGCACTAGCTCAAGAGTCCAGTCCCAAGCAGGTCATCAGAGAGAAGTTAATTCAGATTTCCGGAGCTGCGTCCAAAAAAATTGTACCCCTCGAATATCAGCTCCAAGGTGACCTCAACAGCTTGGCTTGTGCTATAAGTTTCGCGCTATTGGATCAGCGAAGTGGTTCCGCTGTAGGCAAACGAAGAGATGAGTCCAGAGCCCTACTCAGTTCGATTATGGTTTATGAAAATCAAATCCCTATATTCCAGCCGTTCGACGGTTTCTTCAAAAGCTTCCTCTATAACAGAATGGTGGACAACTCCGACCACTTCATTGATGAGAGCCTCGTGTTGAGCGGGGAATCTCAACAGCACGATTCGTTTGCCTCCGCAACTCGCTTGCTTTCAGCTGGCGAGGATCTCATTGGGTCTGAAGATCTTTACGAAAATGTGAAGACTGTTCAGAAAACCTTGGCGGGTAAAGAGCACTTCAAATTCGAACACAATGTCACCATGAAGCCCGACCAAAGGAGTATATATAATCAAGCAAAGGTAGAGGCATTGTCATCTCATTTCATTGAGTGGGTGATTCAACAACCGGATAAGTCTCTTACATTGAGCGATGTCTTCGGTTCAGCATTCGAGCTCTACGACGACCCGTGGATGGCCTTGGGAGTGATCGCCTGGGCGACAGAGTGGTCGGTCCATCTTGGCGATCGCAACAGGAAATCAATCGTTACGCAAAAGATGCGGCCGCTCTTCCAGGTTGATAGCAGCGACCACCACGGCACTTTGTATCATTTTTGGGGCTACCTGATTCGTGTCATAGCCACCCCGAGAAATTACTCAAGATTAAATATCCTGGCCTTCCTCTACGAAACCATTCATCAACAAGATCCTCAAGACTACTATGCAGACTTTTGGGGAATACGGGGGGGGCTTCTCGTGAATCACAATCTAGAGCACTCCACAGAGTGGTGCGCTGCTCCTCGTTGAAGTCCCGTGTAGCTTTTCTTGCTCACCCTATTAAGCGTCTTAATGAGAATTGATGAGGACACAATGGGCGGCAATGACTGCGAACCTGCTATGGCATCTTCCGAAATCTGGAAAAGGCCCTCCCTGATTCGATTTTCTGAACAGATACATGGCGTGTTCCATTTTGAAACGCTCCTTTGAACTCATATTCCGCAGTTTAACTCAAAAATAGGTCTCAACAGCCGAAGACCACAAACTCTACCGAGGACAGACGAGCAATATGGAAGGCTGTTTCAAGTTTATGAAGGACTCAACTTTCCGGCTCAATAAAATATTCCTCAAGAAAATTGAGAGAGTCGAAGCCTTGATCACCGTTATGGCCCTGACTCTTTTCATTAACAACCTTGGGCAGATGCTGCTTAGGGAAGAGCTTCTGATGAAGGGCGAGACCGTTCCCAATCAGATGGGAAAACCCACCGACACGCCGACCCTCAAATGGGCTTTTCAGCTGATGGAGAGAGTCGTGAAGGTTCGCATCCATCTCAAAGACAGGGTCGTAGAGCGTTTCCACGGCATCGAGATGGCACAGAAGACAATCGTCTCGTGCTTTGGAGAGCTTGCACTTAAAATCTACGGCTTCCCGTGATTTTTACCCCCTGAAATTCCGTTGGTGATGAGCTTTTTTAAAATAATGTTTTAAGAAAAAGGCACCGGTTCGTCTGAACGCTACCAGGCAGGGCTATTTCTTGAACATCACGACTGAAAATATGGAATTTTTCTGCAAAGACGAAGCGGTTTTCACCTCAGGTGGATTTCTAGGAATTTTTAGGACGTTTTTTAGACTCTCAACAGCCGGAAGTCACTTTACGATCCGCTTTTCAATGACCTCTAAAGTCTTGCTCGGCGAGTTCAACGGCTTCGTAGACTCTTCTTTCAGAGCTTCAAGACTCCGTAGTTTTAAGAGCCGTTTGCCCCAAAAATAAAATTGATCTCGGCTCATGCCTCATTCTTTACAAGCCCTCTTCACAGGCTTTGAAGAAAAAGCTATGGCCTTCGAGTGGTACCAACGTTTTCGAGCTTTTCGACACTTTACGGTCCTGATTTCTGCGCTGAGACTCGACATAACATTGCTAACGGAATACTTTAATTCAGACATCCTCACCCCCTCTTTCTTTATTTTTTTTCGCAATAAAATTAAACCTTTAGGTGGCAGGGGATGTCGCCTTTTTCCTATCAAGATCCAGACCAAGATCGTAACGCTAGCAATTATAGACGTTTGTACACAATCTGTTGCAGATGTCCCCAAGTCCTCTATCAACTTCCGAAGACCACATTCTGTAAAAGTTTTTGCAAGTTGGCTGCGAATTTGGCATTTGCAGACGCTCAAGATTGAGAATTATTTCTTCAATGGCCAAAATATTCGAGTAGATCGTTTGGACCAGGCTTTGCAAATCTAAACTTCGAATAGAAAAATCAAGGGGGAATCTAATGAAGACAATTTTACAGAGATCAGCTTACTTTATGTGCCTATGTTTAACCATGGCGCTCTTTCAAAATTGTTCCGGGGAAGGTACCGAGAACACAGCCCAATCACTGGATCAGTTGTCTGAAGACGTGAATATCGAAAATGATCTTGAGGCGCCATTCGAAGATGAAGCTTTGAATTCTGAAGTGAGTTCATCATCCGTTAACCTCGCGCAACGTATTGGACGAGGGTGGTTCACAAGTAGTAACGGAAGAGCATCCTATTACGTGTTCAGTAGTGGCAGCTATTGCTACGTTAGGAATCGCCAGTGGGGAAAAAAGTTGAGCTGGTACCAGTCTGAGCTGGTAATGTGGGCTAACTCTCATGGGCAGTGTCGCTGGAATTAAAACGCTTCTGCTTATACTTTTCGTAAAACCCCGATAGCTCTAGGCTCTAAAGAGATGTTGGGGAGTTTCCAAAGGTAGTCCTAGCAGCGGCAATTGAATTCCAAATAAGATTCATTATTTTTCGAAACTATCAAAGATCAGAAATTTCGAAGATCAGAGCCGTCCGCCTTGAGAAGATAAAAATGTCTACGTCGAAAGTAACCGCATAGCACCAAAGACGCTGTGTAAGTATCATAATATTTGATAGGGGAAGCGAAGTAGAAGCCAGGCCCGACGAAGGGACGGCCCAGGTGGGGGCGAATGAGGGGGATTTCTACAAAAAAGCGGGGTTATGCTCCCTTATCACTGAAGTCGAAGGCGCATAGGAGCTTTCATGAGGGCACCAGGCCCTGTCTAGCTGTGTATAATGCAGAATAAGACCTGGAACCTTTCGTCAAAAGCCGCGACTCTGTCGCTTGGCGGCTCATCGTCTCTGACGCTAGGATACGGCATGGAAAGTCGTGATCTTAGCT
>JAULKR010033555.1:0-12263 GCA_032356305.1 Prasiola linearis | reverse complement strand
CTTGCCTTGCCTTGCCTTGCCTTGCCTTGCCTTGCCTTGCCTTGCCTTGCCTTGCCTTGCCTTGCCTTGCCTTGCCTAGCCTTGCCTAGCCTTTGCTACAAGATACACTCATTATACTTGGTATCCAAGTCGGTCCCAGCTCACTCTTTTCATTGTAGCAACAGTCGTATTCATCTCCCATGTTGCCTTGGAAGAGAGCCTCTGCTCGGTGGCCCTCACACTCAGTAGCTTGTTGGCCGGCCGTTCCTGGTCTCTTGGCACCTTCATTCAAGACCTCTGAGAGCTCCGGGTCGGCCGCCATGCCGCAGTTAGATAGAAAGCGCACCCGCTCGCAGAGTGAAGACACAGGCGCCCTCACTGGCGCCGACAGCATCGGCGCAAGGCTTCTGAGGTGATAGATCCAGCACGGCATTACACTGGCTCGGAAGCACACCATGGTTCACCATATCTGCGCGCATTCAAGAGACCAGGGGTCATCTGCCGGGAGCTTCTGCAGTGGCAGCCTCGCGATTGTCGCACAGAATGGACTCTGAATCAGGGCTGTCAATGCTGCATTGTCTGTGAAAGTTGTGAACGAAGGCCGTGTGAAGCTGGGTGTGTGCGATGCTTCGTAGAGCAATGGGATGGGGTAAATCTCACCGATGCCAGCTAGCATGTACAGATCAGCTCCTTCCGTTTGTTGTTGGGTGGCCCAATTCAACTGCATTGACGACAGGGACGAAATTGATGCAGACACCATTGCTCTTTCACAGCACTGTGCTGCACAAGAGCGGCTTCATCATGCGGCAGAGCAAGCAACCACGTGCTGGAGCAGCGGGCACGATTGGCTCTCTGGCCAATGAAAGACGACAAGCGACACTTGACAGAGGCAAACAACGACCGAACGGCAGCACCTTATTAATGTGAAATGACCGCGACTGCACCATGCCAGCAGCGTACAGGAATGCGTCAAACGAGCTGCAGGCCAGGTGCTCTTGAACATCAGCACTGTCGCGTCACTGCCACCTCTTGTCACCACCACCTATCGCTCATGAGATGTATTTTCCCTCATTTTCTAAGCCATGGTGCAAGGGGCTGGGGGTGGTCGAGGACAGGGCTCCACACCTGTGAGCTTGCGGCCACCAGCCTGGACGCTGATCCAGGGTGGGCTTTACAACCGTGCGAAAGAGGTCCATGTAACCACAGTCTGTGCCCTCCAATTCCGTGCCTGTACCAAGAGTGAGCAGCTTTGCGCTCTCCACGGCAATAATCACAGCTCGAAGCGCATTTTGGATGTCTCTTGAAGCAAATAGCATATGATTGGAAGGAGACGGTTCTGATAATGCAACTATAAGTGCAGCTGCATACACCTGTGAGTGCCTCTCTTTCGACAGCGGACCACGCCAACAAGCAGTCATGGTCTTTCGGCAGAACTGAAAGCCAGGGCCAAAGGTCGGAGGTTTCGCCAAGGGCAAGCTCAGCCATCAGAAGGGCTACGGTGCTGGCGAAACTTCCCATGCTGCTGCCATTGTAGTGCAGCCAGTCAGCTACCTCCTGTGCAGCAGCAACTCTTTTCTCGGGTACAGTCAAGACCCCTCGGATCAGTAATCAGTAGAGTTTCGATCAGCAACCTTCTTCGGACCTACCTGGCATCGAACACTTTTTCGTCGAGTTGCTTTGAAGCAATGCACATGACTTCAGCGATTTGTACTGTAAGTTTACTACGTCCTGCCGATGTTGAGATGCATCAGGCATCAATCTGAAGGGCTGCGATGACTGATAACAGACATAGCTCTGGTACCAGCTCAATGGAGTTTGTATAGAGTAAAGTATCTCAACATGTCAGCTTCCCTTTGAGCACAATCCTTCCTAGCAAGCTTTGTAGGGCGTCCATGAGCACGTAGTAGCTACTGACCTGCCGCTGCGAGGTTCTAGCATCGGAGGTGGTGGGCGGTGCCGATTGGTCGAGCCTGCAATGAAAGCATCCGGCATCGGGAACCTTGATTAATGTTGCACCGCAGCCAATGTGTGCCCTAGTGGTGACGCCTCGGCCTCCCTCTCCTGGCAAATCGGAGAGCAGTGACAGTGAATCTAAGACTGAGCCTCCGTTATGCTCCAGCCAATCCGAGAGCGCAACCTCCTCAGAGCCCATGACAGCAATTAGTTCATTGCTAGAACACGAGACGGCTGAGAGTTGAATTACTGTCGTGTTGTCAATTTCATTGTTGCCAAAGGTTACCTAGGCTAAACACGACCAGGTAATTGGGCCCAATCGAATAATGGGTCTAGTCGCCCTTGCCAGCCGGGCTCAATGTCCCCAATCGTTTCGCAATAATCGTGAGTCAACTTGACGCTCGATAGAGATTCCGTGCTCAGAGCCCATTGTGCGAATAATTCCAGCTTCAAATTAGCTTTACGTCTTTGTGCGTGAAAAGTCGCTAGAGTAGACGGCAAGCGCAATCGTGCATAATTTAGCAAGCCATGGCTGGCCGGCTTCAAGGAGTATGCAAGCTCTTAAAAGCCGCAACTCAAGGCTATGTACAATCAGGATCGATCATGAGCTCAGCACCCGGCAGCTTTCAGCAGGTGTGGAGTTGCTTTGGTATAACAAAGCTCTGACCTTAATCTTGGCAAGCTCAGGTGCTTGACAATGAGCACGTTACATTGGACTACTGATATAGAGTGCAGCTGAAAGACCAAATACCGTACGCTGCTGATGGAATGGCTGTGCGAAGGGTTTGCTGCCCCTCGTCTCGGCAAAGTCATCATAGTCCGATGCTCTGGACGCACGTTCGTCCGTGCTTTATCTTAAGCCTGGGCTGATCCTAACTCAGCGTCTCTCAGCGGAGCTAATCAAGGCAATGAACACTGCATGGATCGTATGCGGCCAGTGTGATCGCCAGCCATATGCCTGCGCAGGCTGCTGTGCCTCTAGCTCTTTCAATGCACTTACGGAGTGCGGACCCTATCACGCGTTCCTTCGCCTCGGGAGCTGCCACTGCTTCTCCTGATCTCGCTGCGGAGTACGAACATGCAACAGGAGTGGAAAAGTAGGCTTTCTTGCCGGGCTTCCCAGCCAGCTTACTGATCACTTTGACGAAACCCGCGATACACATAGCCTTGCTTGTGAGGCAGTCAAGCAAGCTGGCATACGGCACTGGGCTGTTAATAAATCTGCTGCTTAATTGCAAGAGTCCGTATCATGTAGATGAGGCCTTGTGCCTCTCAGAAAGAGGTGGTGATGGACTTTCAATTCCTTGCGTCTTTGTAAGGGAATCCGCATGCCTTGCAGGATGGAGCTTGAGCGGTCAATGAAGGGTGTTGATCCTTGGCATGAGCCCTGGTAAGCGCTGACTACGCCACTTTTGCTAACCTGAGACTCGATTGGGAACAGCGTGTACCACTGCCTGATTGATATTCCTTTTGCTCGTGCTCATACAATGCCGCTGCGTCTGTAAACTTGCAATCGATGATATCAGTGGCAACGTTCACATGAGGGATGTTGCTCGTTGGAAGACGTCGGCATTGAAGCTCATCACAATGTGCCTTCAAAAATTCGACAATTCCAGTGAGCTGTGATCATATCCCTGCGACAGGGGGAGCAATTCGATGTCCATAACTGTCATAAGTCACGTTGACTAGTGCACCATTACGCATGTCTAATCCGCGGGTTATCGCAATGCAGTCCTGCAAGAGGCAGCTGCTCCTGGCATCCTGTGTCAGGCTGCCTTAGGCGTGTCATCGCCCACCTGTCGGGCAGTGATCTAAGCTCCTCTGCCTGTGCACAAGTAGATGTCCATTTGAGCGATCACGACAAAAGTAACTTTTCTCTAGTCTCTAGTCGTGCAAACACATCCAGAACTGGTAAGCTGAGTTACAGGATCGAGCAAGTTTTCAGGGTATGACTGATGCGCGAACCAGGCTCTTGTGCGCCACGGAGGCACACGAGGCCTGTGAGATTACGTCACGCCGTTCCTTCGTCATGTGGTGCAGGCTGGACGCTCCCTTCGGCACCACAGAAGCCCCAGTGGAGGTGCCGTCCTCCTTCAGCAACCGCGTCGTCGGTGTCCCGGGTGGGTCGTGGGATCCCCGAGTCATGCTTACCCCACATTTGTTGACTGTGACCTGGGCGGGTCCGCTTTTGCGTTACCGTGACGGAAATTCGACAAAGTAGCTCTGACCTGGTCTACCATCATTGCTGATGACACATCTAATCGTAAACCCTATAACCGTGTGGTGAGAGCTCGTTGTGCTGCCAATTGGGTCTCTTATGATGAGTAATTGATATCAATAAGGTCGGCAAATTCGCTCGACATCTATGGATGCTTTCTAAAGTGTGAATGGCTGCACAGTGCGGATAAATGTCGCATACATGCGCACGTGAATGGAGTGATAATTACCATGTGTGCGAGCTGAGGTGTACATCCATGCAGTCAGTTGCAGTGCACTGATGTCATGCAGCACTTCATCAGACACGCATGCGGTGTGAGGAGTTGCACAGCTGTCTGACAGTCGGACACGACCTTGATGCGAAGAGTCATCAGCGGCGACTTGCCCTGCAGATCCGGACGATGACTCCCTGGTGTGGTGGGGCCTAATAGAGGAGGGCGACCCTCCGAAGCAGATCATCGAGGGCGGGGAGTACTTCGTGTTGAAAAGAGAGATCTCAGAAGACTCCCACTCTCATCACTGACTGCCTCTCCTCAGGCTCATCTCACCCATCACCAGGGGAGCCGCGGAGGTTACTGTCTCCTTAGCTTACTTACTGATTACCCAGCGAAGCATACAGCAAGTCGATCTGCTTGTCACCACCAGCAGCGAGCGGCCGAGGTCATTCGAGTGGTTGTTTTGTCATTTCCAGTACTGTCAGCTCCCTTCTGTTGCCCCTTGACACGAGTTTGTTTCTTCGTATGTATAGAGAGGCTCTGCGACAGAGCAAGGCCATCCGTGACACTCACTTTCGCAAACTGTGTGAGATGCTGGCTTCCACGAATGGTGGGGCTCGTAGCTGGGGCAATTGACGACGTGTACTTTGCTTCAGCAAGTGCTGCCGGCTAGCACTTCTTCATTCTCATCATCCTCATGGGAGGAACCTTTCGCTACTTGCTCCTTTCATGTTGCTGAATGTCCAAAGTCACCCATAGCTCTTGGCTTGCATCAAACGAAACAGAGGCTTGATGCTGAGGAAGAAATGCGCCGTTGGTGTCTGTTGGGGCACTCGCTGGATGCATTTGTTATGAAAGATTTCAAGCTGCAAGTTCTGCTTGATCGTATTCCAAGCTTTCGATAAAGCCAACAAGTCATTATCGCAGACATATACCATGACACCTGAGCAGCCGAAATTTGACACATAATTAATCGCAGTTCGCACGCAGACAATTCGCAAGCTGCTTCACCTACTTAATCTTTTGAATAAAATGATGCAATCGATATGCACTAGTTATCCTTGCTGTCAACCTGCTCTTCAAACCAAGGGTGCTTCACCTTGTGGCACATTCCCACAGTGAACGAAGACTTCAAGCTCTTGCCATAGTTTACACGGATTGACTCGATGCAGGTTCACATCCCCTCAACTTTTAGAACAAAACGTAGTACACACTCTTTCATCGTTTGAAAGAACTTAATTCACGCATTGTGCGTCCAAGGTACACACTTAGGTCTCCCTATAAATCACTATAGCAAAGAGTCCGGGTAATGAACGACAGTCGCAAAAGTAGATAGAACCCTAAGCAAGTCGTGCACAACAGTATTGCTGGTAAGACGATACTCGCAGTGGTCGACCAGCTCCTTGATGTGCCTTGTCGAAAGAAAGTGCTATTCCCGAGGTCTGGTGAGCACTCCGGCAAGACTGTATGTATATCATCTCCAGCTGAAGTATCGAACCTTTCTAGCGGTATTGACTGAATGACTTGCCATCCGCTCGTGGCTTGCCTTGAATCGTGACGACGACACTTCGTGCGCCACCGTGATTTCGATGCTCATTCAGATAGATACCTGCAGGAAAGAAAAGCACAATCAATCATGTAAAGAAACGTTGCAAGCTGGCGAAGTAGGTTAAAGGCTTGCCAATCGGTCAACCGACCTTGCCAGGTTCCGAGAGCGAGTCGCCCTTGAGCGATGGGAATGTCCAGGCTGGCACCCATCAAGCTGCTTTTCACGTGTGCTGGCATATCATCGTACCTGCAACACAGCAGCCAACTTGGAGCCTTTGGTGCAGATGCCCTGTGTCAAGACGACCCGAGTATGAATCATCTTGCAATGTGTCAATAGGCTGGCAGATCACCCTTCGTCCAGGTGTCGATATTGTTTCCCTGCAAATCGACAGAGCCTTATAAGATAGCACAGCAGCAGCAGCAGCAGCAAGAGCCATCACTCCAGCCGAGCTTCGGCAGATCAGCAGTTGAGTCTCTGATGCTTGGCAGAATGGCGACTTATCGATTTGCATTGCTGATTATGTATTCTGCTCCAGATACACGTACCCTCAGGCGCTAGCTTGTCAAGAGCATCGTTCAAATCCAGCGGCACATCAGGAGACGCATTCTCATTGATGGTCAAGCTGGCTGAAGTGTGCAGCAGAAATAAATTGGCCATACCAACCTGCAATTATTGTTGAATGACTGAGCGTGCTTACAGCCAGGAAAACCACAAGTTTCAGCAAGGATCTTAGTAGGGATTGCAAAGGCACTTCAGTCATACATGTTCCAATTCCAGGGTGGTGATGCACCAGAAAATCCTAAAGGGGTTTTCTTTATTGTGCAGAAATACTCTGCACCTCAAAGTTGCGCAGCTCCGGCACTTGCTTCGTGATCTCGTGAGTCATTATATGACATCCTCGTGCCTTTGATGGTAGCTGAACTGTTCGCTGGTCCCAAACTGTGGTAGCGTTGCCGGAGGTCGAGCTGGCCTGCTCTTGAGCCGAAGCTGTTGAGGTGGCTACGACCAAAAGGAAGAGAAGATACGATACGTAAAGCTATAAAACGCATTTCATTTTCCTCAAAATTATCGATGGTTGCTAGGACGCTCTCACATCTGTTGGCCAACACGCAGTGATTACAGACGTGTGGGAAAAAAGTGCTCAAATATCAAGCTAAACTTGCGAAAAAGAGCTCACCGCTGCATACGATTTGTGCAGTTCTGGGTACTTTGCATGGCTGTCGTTCTGGTGCAGCTCGGAGGACTCTGTGTTGGTCAATTACCTGCGTGCTTCTCCATTCAGCTGAGCGCACAAGATTGCAAGCTGTGGATTGTGTAGAGGAAAGAATAGATGCCATGGTGAATGATTGCAACTGTATATGTAAGTTTTACATGCAAAAACTTAAGTTCATGCTGTGTGAATACGCTCCAACTACGAGTTCCCAATAGGGCCCGATTCTCTGCCCGTACGTTTGTTATCAGCATTGCAAAATAAGTCATCTGATTTGTCATCAAGGCCCGCGCACAGTCCGCAAAGATCGCGTCGCTCATGAAGGGAGAAAAGCGCTGAGGCTCGAGACATCTTCCGAATGTCTCTTACGCAATCTTCTCCCGCAATGCGATTGCAGCTATGGCCGAGGCTGCAGCTCGCATCTTGGCGCTGTACCAAGAGGCGAGTTTCACCAAATCAGTGCTTCCGCCATACAAGTCGCTCAATTCAACTAACTGCTAGCTTAAAATACAAGACCAGTATATGTGTTACATTTCCACCAGGTTTTGCGCAAGATGCTCAGGTTGAACCCAAAGAGAGGTTGCACTGCTTCACGAATTCGCAAACGAATTCCTGTTGCTGTTGCTGCTGCGGCCGGTTCTGTTAAATAAGTCTCAAAGCAATTTCAATCTGAAGCAAAATTGCTTTCAGACTATGCAGGCGAGCGCGCGTGGAGAGTTGCGTGCGGATCATATTCAGGCTTGCTTGAAGGAGGTGCAGGCAATAGTATCTCCTGGAACGACTCGTCTGACTCATTCTGCGGAATGCGAGGACTACTTGCTGCAGGTCAATCTTAAGTCTAGCAATTTTAAACCTTTGTTTCAGTCGTCTTGCATTTTGGTGGGAATCCATAAAAGGGAGCGCTCGAGAAGTTAATGTAAATAATGCTCAGAACGCAGTTACTAGAATTGTGGTCTCAATCGCATCGCATCGCATCGCATCGAAAGGCAAAAGGTATTAATCGATGGAGAATTACCAATCGAAGAGAGTTGCTGCATGCACTTAATAGATCAAGTGCACATATGTATACCTTTTAACAAATCGCTCAGCTCAGGGTTCAAATGATTTGCCCAAATTTGAAAGAATCACTATTTGCAAAGCTGCCAATGCCAAGCCTCAAGAATTGAACAGCCCAGAACAGCCCTCCCTGCACAGGTGACAGCACAGTTGTGTGGGTTACAAGGAGTCGCACCAACACCGCCTCTAAGAGCCGCTCCAAAATTGCCGCAGCAGGCAACCGTTCGATCGTTCCCTTTGCTGGTTACCGACCCTTTGGTGCTGTCGTCAGGGAACAACACAACAGTGACCTTTGTACCTCCAAATTCACCATCGAACCTGCACACTGCTCCCTCACCCCATGACCAATCTGCTGGCAAGCAAACTCTACAGTGTGCACAGCGAGGAGAGGCCGAAAACAAAGATGGAGCTGAGGATGAACTAGATTGTCTTTTACGAGATACAGCAGTGGTGAGTTTAGTTGAGCCAACGGCGAAGCCTCATACAGGGAAGGGTACGGCTCAGCGAAGCAGCGGAAAGCACCCTCGCATTACTGAGCAGCCACAGTCATCGGCAAACCTAGAAACATGCCATCGTTCTCAGCCAATAGATGGCGACTGTCGTACTCTATCGGAGAATCAGGAGCAGAATCCACCACATCCTTCGGACAGACCTGGAGGAAAATTGTGGATTTTGCACCAAAGCAAAGATACTCAGAGTTCGCCTCCTGAATACATCGACCACTGCACATCTCCTCGTGAAAACAATGTGTCCGCTTCTGCGACGAGATCTGCCTATCCTACTTCTCGAACTTGCCCTCTTGTTCCGTCACCCATTGCCAATGCACACTCACAGCAACACAATGGCACCGAATCCATCAGCCCGCCCGCAGTGACAAGGACGCCCTTGGCCGACATTTCCTCAAAACAGAGCGACCCACAGCCTTTACAAAGCAGCAATGAGAGACCAGAAACAATTGAGCACTTAGAAGAAGCTGAGATTGGGCCCCTGGAGAATGACTCTTCTGCCATGGGTAGACCTGCTGCCTGCCGCCGCCTCTTTGCTGCTCCGGAAAGCAGCACTCCTGGTGTCACAGATGAGAGCGGCTGTCGGATTGCGTCCACGCCACAGCTGATACCGCCAAAGCCGATGCTGCCTACACACATCCCGTTGCAGCAGTGGCAACGACCTCAGGTGCATCTCAACAGCCGAGGGGCTCCCCCGCCCGAGCACCAACTGCGGAGTACTGCACAGGTCCTAGGGACGAATCAAGTGCGTTCGATTGCTGCTCAGGCTGGCGAGTGTATGGCCGCTTTACAGTCGAACAGTGTTTATGGCCCCTTTGGAGATGTCCACTCACAGTGGCAGGTGTCGGCTCCTTGTTTCGTGGCAAAGAAGTCCTCTGCCTTCGCCTCCTCACAACACCCTTGACCGCACTAGATAATCATGTATTAATTGCACGTTAACAGCTCAAGTCTCTGTTGACCGTGATCGTGGTCTTCACGACACGATGATGATGACCGGTTGCTCCTAAGTGGCACCACAGACACAATGAGATCAATTTAATCGTTATGTGAATATAATCGATATATGAATACTCTTTGTGGCCCCTGGACCATTGGGACTATTCCTCGGATTGGGCTCTTGGCCGTGTGATCAGGTCGTTCTGCCACTTGAGCTACAAGCAGCGCTTGTAGAAGTTTCAGGACAGCTGGAAGCACTGCAGCCGTGGGAAGCTCCCAGGTGAGTCGCTTCACATTTATGTCAGTATTGCATATAATGCACTTTCTGCCAACAACAGCAGCTGCTGCTCAGCGGCTGCTTCGACCTTCCCGGCTGTTTTGCTTGCAATGTGTGCTTCATGAATTCACGTCTCAGAGCTCCTAGTGGCAATAGCTCAAAGGTGTTCATCCAAGCTGTTGGGCACATACTCTCTCGATCTGAGGACGCAGAAGACATCTCCTCTCTAGACTGTGTTTGTTTGCGTTTTCCCACGTCAGCTTTCTTTTCCTTTCAGCTGTCGGAGGCTGTCATTCAGGATCATGTGTCTGACTGTGTGTCACCGATCAAAAGCTCTTGCACGTGTGCATCGACTGACAGCACAGAGGAGAACTGGATGCTGGCGAGGAGACTCTCGCGGCACAAGTAGCAGGAGAGGCGATCGCGATGGCAGCTCACCTGGCAGCGCTGGATGCGGTGCGGGAGGAGCTTAAGGGTTTAGCAACAGGTGGTTCGGCAGCAAAACGTCACCATCATGCTCCCACCAAGGGAAAGCACAATGAAACGCCGACGGAGCAGAATGGCTTCCCGGCAAACCTACCAGCTGCTGCTTATGATCCCAGAGGTAGATTCTCTCAGATCTCAGATGCTCTGAAATCACCAGTGTCGAAAAGCGAAGCTTTCCCTCTCCCATTCGCCAGCTGTCAGTTTGCATTGCATGTGTCAGTCTTCCTGGCGACATCGAGATGGTCAGCTGCAGATATCGTTAGTATATATGCGTTGGGCACTGTCTGCATCCCCCAGAAGGTGCTGGGTGACTTCATGGTACAAAGACAACAGCGCACAGCACACAGACTTCGTCTCAGATGGCAATCAAGAGACGCAAGGTCTTCGCAGACTGGCACGACTCGGGAGCCTTTCAGCAAGTGGCGTCTCAAGCAGTGGACGAATGGATGAGAGCTGCCCGGGAGTCATCCCCACCCTTGTCACCGTCAGCATCTCCGACGGCACCGCCTCGCTACAAGCAGCAACAGCAGCAGCATCACAATCACCGCGAAGTCGTTCAGGGTGCCCATGACAAGCTTCCTGTTCGTCGACGTCCTGCCGCAAAGGCAGTCCCGAGACATCCCCCAGCTTCGTCCCCCAAAAGCCGCCCGCGACCTCTTTCCTCCCAGAAGAGAGCTCTCTTTACTCCATCCCAGCCGGTACGAAAGATGACGACGCCTTCCATGCCTCAACACACAGGCAGAGCACAGGAGCTCAGCTGACCAGTGTACCTCACTGCGCGCAATATTGCGGTCATGTTTCGAAGCATTGCCGAGCTCGCATGTCGAGGGCATGATGCCTTATGTTAGTACCAGCTGTCAGAAGCAGTGTGGATGTGCAACTGGATACAGTTTGCTGAGTGACCCCTGCGAATTCTGCTCCTACTGCTGAGTAGTGAGTATGATGTGGTGAGATCCGCCTTGCCTGAGCCTGGGGTCATGAGCTGGCACACGATACGTGAAAGAGTCTGTCTTATTTGAAAGATGCAAGAAACGTGGAGGACGCAGGTCACCTCGAGACGGGCAGTCCGACAGAGACTGTCCCAGACACCACTGCACACTCAGCCGCGGCCAGCTGTGGCATTCGGACAGCGAGTGGAATCCTCTGCGCCTGTCCGCAAGCAATCGCCACCACCACCCATACCATCGCCACCACTGCCGCCACCTCCACCACCACCACCACCACAACAGCGACAACAACAGCAGGCGAGTCCTGACTACGGACTGCTGTCGTAATGTGTTCATTGCTTTCCGAGCCTTGCAGCACGAAAACACCTAGTCAAGGCAACAATGCAGATGTACATATAATCCAAGGGCAAGTAGATATCAGAAAGGGTGTCATTCATTGATGTCAAATGACACACATTGACAAGCTAGCCATTCAGCTGTACTACCACGTAAATTTAAAGCAAATGTGCTGGCATTCTTTCTGCCAGGAGTGCCCTACCACTTTAGCCAATTGCCTAACGCAGCCAATATAATACAATTGTAACTGCAATTATGATTGCAGAAAGCTCCTGAGCCAAAGACAACGCACACCGCGCGACTTCAAAAGCGCAAGGCCGCAGGAATAACAGTGCGGCCTGCTGTTACACAGAGTGCAATGCTGCCACGATTAGTAGCCCCCTGGGTGCAAACGCAAGGTGCATAGTCTGAGCACGATTGACTGACATGGCCTTCAAAGTCTCAGAACACGAAAAGTCTCAGACGCCTGGGTGAAAAGCATTAATCGGGTCTTGACCCCACTTTCAGCACTGAGATCATGCACACACACACACACACACACACACACACACACGCACACACACACACACACACACACACACACACACACACACACA
>JAULKR010033444.1:0-12015 GCA_032356305.1 Prasiola linearis | reverse complement strand
AAAATAGCAAATTATATGTGACCAGAAAGATATCAATAGCGGCAGTATAGCGAATTCTAGCAAAAAAATAGCAAGAATTTCGGCCGAAATCGCTATATAGCTGACCAATAGCCGAAAATAGCAAATTATATGTGACCAGAAAGATATCAATAGCGGCAGTATAGCGAATTCTAGCAAAAAAATAGCAAGAAATTCGGCCGAAATCGCTATACAGGCCATCAATAGTGCACAGTCTAGCGACAAATAGTCAAAAAATAGCTGAATTCTAGCGTAGCAGAAATATCGAAAAATAAGGGGTCGCTAGCGCATTCTAGGGCGATACAAACCGCTAGCGAAAAGGTGAAATAGCTCAAAATAGCTGCTAATAGGGGAATTCTAGCGATTTCCTAGGATTCTGTAAGAAAATTAGCTATTGGGAGCCTAGCCTCAAATAGCGAATTATAGCGCTATTCTAGCAGGTTTCCTAGCAACCTCGTTCTGATAGTGGTGTGTCAGCTTTATTGAATCTACCACATTCTACAGCTGCTGGGTGCGGGTGTTCAACCATTAACCGTGCTTTATCTACACAGGCGCAAATTTCCTATGTAGCACGTGCGGCAAGATGCGATACTGTGTATCTGCCACATGTGCCATATGGGTTGATTGTGCACAATCAATCACTTGGCTGTGTGGATGCATCCATATGCTTTTCCACGCATAGCGCAGCTCTCGGCATGCACGCAGCCCGTTTTGCTTATGTGAGGATAGCATGACCACGCAATGCATTGCAGCATACGGGGCGAGCATCAAATGGTGCATGCATAGGAGGGAGAGAGCAGCTTCCTCATCCCCTGGCACGTCTGTGCGCTTTGAAGTTAATTCAGACTAACAACGTTGACGTAAAACAACGTTGTTGCCAAACAACGTTGTTCACATCACCCTCCAAATGTTTGATAAGTGGCTGCCGATGATATAGCGTAGTCTTAGTCAGGTGTAGTAAGTGCAGCAAGTCTGTCTCATTTGTTCGTTCAAGGATGTACTTGACCGAATACGTCTCGCAAGCAGTCAGCCATCATGTAGAGCCTGGCACGACCAGCCGGTGAAACAAATAGAGACGATGACGATGGCGGATAGAGGGCGATGGCAATGAGACATCGAGATGAAGACGATACGCCCTTCTATTTGTCTCATGATATCAGAGAATAAATCCTCTGCAACATTACAGATACAAAGAAAAACAGCCTATGTCATAATGTACTTTAAACATTGTCATGCCTGCCAAACGATGAAGGCCACAACAAACTCGCTGGATTGCTCAAGCCTTTGCAGATACCAGCTGGTAGACCATGGTCGTCGGTGTCCATGGACCTTGCCACTGGTCCTCCACCAACAGCGGCGGGGTATGATGCGATCCTGGTGGCTGTAGATATGTTCACTAAGATGTGTCATTTTGAAGCATGCACAACCAGTATCACAGCCGCTGAGTAGCCAAGTTGTTTGTCAAAATATGTTGACGGCATCAGGGCCGCGGCCTATCCCTGGAAATTGTGTCAGATCGGGACCCCCCCTTCACTGCTGTTTTCTGGCAATCAACTTGGAAGTGCATTGGCACCACTCTATCGATGTCTAGTGCGTACCATCCCCAAACAGATGGTCAGACCGAACAGGCCAATCGTACCATGGAGCAGATGCTGCGGTTTTTTTCGTGAACAAGCAGTTGAATAATTGAGATGACATGCTTTCATGTGCTGAATTTGCCTACAGTGATAGTGTTCAATAATCAACAGGTTTTACGCCATTTTTCCTGAGCACAGGCATGCATCCCATGACACCGTACGCTCTAGATCTTCCTAAGACCGGGTACGACCCCTCAGTTGCCCATTCGCAGGCTCTTCGACAGTCTCAAGCTGATGCCAACCTGGCTATCCTTACAGCGCAGAAACGGCAGAAGCACCATGCCCACAAATATAGAACTAATTAGCCAAATCACATTGTATCATGATGGTGTTGATCAGTTCCCTTCCCGCACACCAGCTGCTAAGTACCCTGCTGATGTTTCGCACCTAGATGGTTGGGAAGTCCATAGATGGTTGGGAAGTCGACATTGAAGAGTTTGCTGTATACAAATTGAAGGCAATGCGTCGCGATGTCACCAAAACCTGTTCGGCTTGTGAGCTGGCGTGGCTATGCAGCAGATGCTGACTCATGGATCGAAAAAAGTCAGATGAACAAGGCAGGCTGCCAGCAGTGCTGACAGACAGGACGAACTACGGCTGGAAGGACAGCGTATTACTGCTTTAGAAAAATCTGCTGCCGCTCGTCTCTCACAACGCGTACGTCGTACCTCACAGCGCTGCCGCACTGGCACTCGTCATAGTGTGCTACAGGTACACACGTACGTAGATGTGCGTACATACGTAGATGTGCACCGCTTACCTGCACGCCGTGCTGGTGAGGGGCATGCTGGGTGGCGCCGGCGCTGACGCCAGCGCGGGAACTTCCTTGGAGCCATGGAGGAATGCTTGAAGCGCTTCAGCTTAAGCTATAGTGGAATATTGACGGGGAAGCTGAGGTTAGCTGGCGCTGTAACGAAGACCCCACCCATATGAATAGATGGAAAATGTCCCACTCCATCAACGCCCTTAAATTGCAGCGGACATGACCGAACAAGTACCGTTCAGACAGACAACAAAGGACAAAGAAATATTCAGACCGGCCGGAAGTTCAGCACACCAAATGATGGTGACGGCCAGTGTCGCTTACAGTTATGATGGTTGGTAGCACATACTCGCATTTGAGCTTTTTACGATTGTCGCTAGGTCTCTCATTTTAGCTCTATTTGACTAGAGCTGTTGAGCTGTTGGGGCCCGGGAGTACCGGAACATTAAGTATTTACTTCTAATAGTAGCTGACTAGTGCCTAGTGGCCCTAGACATTATAGTAACCTAGTAACCTAGTAAACTAGTTTATACTAGCGATTACTAGCTCCCAGCTAGTAATCCTTTGACCTATCAGCTATTCTCTCCCTGTTTGTGTCGACACTGCAGCCGCCTAGGCTGCAATCTGCGTGCTTGGCTTCACTTCCTGTATACGTTTAAAGCTTTAAAAATTGAAAAAAAGGAGCTAAATATTACAGCTGGTGCTTGCCTGATGGATCTAGGTTGTTGCTCCATATGGACTGGCCAGTCAAGGCTGTCAGCGACTGACTTCTTCTAAGATTGCAACAAGAAGCCTTACATCGCAATGTTTTTGTACATATGTACATGTACTCCAGACTCTGGGGCCAGCCGGCTATCACTTTCAAAAGGCAAATCTGCCAGATGCCATCCACAGTGTGGACGCATCAGTCTCATGAGCACTGATCAGTCACCCTAGCCTTACATCACAATGTTTTTGTACATGTACTCCAGACTCTAGGGCCAGCCGGCCGTTCACTTTCAAAAGGCAAATTTGCCAGATGCCATCCACAGTGTGCACACATGTGGACGCATCAGTCTCATGAGCACTGATCAGTCACCCTAGTCTCAAACGTCACTTGATGTGGTCTCTGTGGGGATGCTGCATCCTCATCTTGGGAGCTTTCCTTAGCAATGGCATGCTGGAAAAAGGAGTTTGTTAAATTGACTTAGGACATCAGCTTATGATGCCCTGACATCCCTGTTGGCAGCTGTACATGTGCATGTAGCATGATCATGCTCATACTATGAGCTGCTGTCTGGTGTGCACGTGCAAGCCTGCCAGTCTTACACCCTGCAAGCCGCAAAGCGGCTGGGGTGGAGAGAGGCGCTCCTGGAATGTCGCCGCACCTCCTCACGAGGCTCACGTGTGCACATAGTGCTGCCTGACACTGTCAGGCACTGTCAGTGGCACTACTGAAAGCTCCACCATCATGGTTCTGGCAACCGGCCAGCAGGATCCTAAGAAACACATGGGCCCGGGCAGATGTATCTTGCTTGAATTTTCGGCATGGCAATTGCTCCGAGCTGACAGAAGAGCAGCTTGCTCATCAGCGACTTGGAGCCCCGGACATTTATATAGCTGTGGCCACATGGCACTGCTTCTCTGGTACTAATTGATGTTACGTAACATGCTTGACCCGCTGTCCAACGCTCAGACACGTCTTAATTTCCCGTCCCAATGCAGGCAGTATGAAACAAGATTCTCAGATATGTACGATACTATCCTAGTACCTCACCGGTGAGTACGTGTACGCGTTTTTAATCTTGAACAGTGCTGCCCACCTATTTTGTGTGAATTACTTCCAAAATTGCACTCTCCAGAACATATAACTTTCCGCAGTTTCGTGGGTTGTATGCTCCTTTAGGAGTGGCCAAGAGTTTGTCAAACTGATCCTTACACATTGAAAAGCATGTGTTTGCATTTATTGTGAAGCTGTATACTGTTACTCTAAATACGGTCATGAGAATTAATCAAGTAGTGGTGCACATAATTGTGCACACATGACTTATGTAAACAGTTTGTACATGTCAGTACCTTAATTTAATGCATACCGTTACTTGTACACCATCCCCTAAGTGTTTGGAGATGTTTCAACTCCATGCTTGACCCTTGGTAATGCTTAGCTCATAGTATTGCCTGATGCTTGACACAAACGTTTACCAGTATGTTATATTGGAGTCAAGGGGTATGTTAAGTTTAGTATACATGAAGGATTGGCAATTTGTGCTTGCATTAGCTGCTTCCGCTTGTAATTTGTGGCTACTACTTAATTCCGTCTAACAACCACATTTAGTGTAACAATATGTCATCGACTCAATTCATCGGATCATTGGACGATATAGATATTTAACATCTTACTAAAAGATGAGCCGTACATGTAGTACCTGTACAGGGCCCTACTAGCCCCCTGCGTCCCGTTCCTGACCGGCATTTTTTGTCATACAAAATACATACCGATTTCAGCTAGCTTTACGTCGACGTGAGCAGGCATAGTGTTAATGAAATGTGACGTCATATTCTGCAAACATCTCAATATAGAGTTGCGGTCCGCCTGCAGAGACACTGCAATGAGTGAAGGTCAGCGCTGCAAGCATGGCGTACCAATCGTCGCGACATTAATGCTGGCGACGTCGCTATGAGCTAAATTTAATGGATATCGACATGACAGTGCTTTGAGAGCTGCATGATTCGCGAGAGTGCTGCCAGCTGATTCCAAAGGCAGATATCGGTGTGAAGCAAGACACTTTTGGCTCACATTACAGGCATCGGTGAAGTCATAAAAACCGTTGCGCAGCCGTTAATGTGACGTCCATAGGTATTGGTCACCTGTATACACCCTACGTACACCTACGTAGGTCATGACTGAGTATACTGCTCCGTATGCTTCCCATACATTAGCACTGCAGCATTAACTCGCATGACCACACCGTGTCAAAATGAAGGTTGGGATGAATAAAGCCATTCAAGACATGTATGCATTAACGTACACGCGCGTGGTACATCGATGCATTAGTTAAACGCAGTCATGACGGTGCATTCTTTGTACGCTTGTGCACACATGCATAACCGTATGCATTATGTCTGGCATTGTTACATGCTTGTAGATCTACGATCTCCACACCGGACTAAGTTTCATTTTCTCGGGGATGACCTCTTTGTCCAATATTTTGAATAGTCATGCAATTGCGACTACTCGACTTTCACAGTTCGCCTTCATCTCACTTGACATGCCATATGCATGATCAGTGATTCATAAAGGCCTTGTTTTTATCTGCATCAATTGATGCGCGACACGGTAGGGGTGCCCACTGCATTGCAATCGCGGTAATCAGACGGTTGGTCACCAGGCGCTTCGCTAGACTAGGGCCTGCACCGGACGTATATGTACACTTGTATATACATAAGTGAGGGAATATTGTGGAGATTTTATATTTTATTGAGGGGAACTTTGACTTGTATATTTAGTTGTGTACCTCATTATTCCGGCTGTGAATGTGACAGGCACTTAAGCAGAGCTACCTCATAATCTGGAAGCAGCCTAGAGACAACGAGCCAATCATCGACGGGACATTTTGGTGGACATCTCATTTTGTGACCAAATTTGAGCTTCTCGTCGTAAAGGTCATCATTAATTGAGAGCAGAATTTGTGCATCCTCAGCATACACATGTGCACACATGTGCACATTTGGGTATTTTTAACTGCATCGTAGATAATTCAAACAAGTTCAGGGTACGTGACTTTCGTGCACTACCTTGGCGTAGATGCCCAAAGCACAACAGCCTGGCATAATCACTCCTGTACTTCTTTTCACGTGTTTAGCAGCTGGAGCCGTGTATCTCACAAGGACGGAAAACCAAGCTTCTTCCATCTTTTGGAAGGTAAAATTTTTCTTCTAGAGTGTCGCAAGCTGTCTGTGTCTCACAAATTTTCTGTTCTGGCGATATATAGATCTGTATATGCTCTATAGAGTATATAATAGCCACTAGCTATACTAGTAGTGTACTCTTTATGTGGAGTATATATTCTGACGATGAAATCCCGTGAAAGTGAGCTGAGGGCTTCTCGTCAACGTTGCAACGGATCCTCAGAGATGTTTCTGTTGCAAGACTGCAATATTACTAAAAACAAGAGAGTCTTCACTAGTGCTGGCAGACCTAGGTCTGTCAGGTATAGTTAAAGAATTATTTGACTTCCCCGCGCATGAGACCTGCACAGGTAAAACCGATAGCTGGAATTTATGCCTCCGAAAGAAGCTCGCGGCATGACTTTGCTTTTTTGGTCCTTACCGGTCAAGGTACTGGGCAAACACGTGTACCTATGATGCTGATGACGTGGATGAGCAATATTCACAACTTCATCATAGTTGGAGCTGAAGGTACAACCACAAACTGCTACCAGGCACCTTAGCTAATCAGTTTGCTTCCAGTTTGTCATTCGAAGCATTTCATGCTTCCTCGCTCTGAACTCATATGTGCATGGCATACGAGGTAGAGTACCTGCCCACTACCTCCATTGGCTCCTGCAATGGCGGCAAGTCGATATGCTCAAGTCAACTGCATGCAAATATTTAAATGCTTTACTTGCGTACAGTATATATACGTTGCGGTGCACTTGCGCCTGGTTTGAACCGCTGACGACTGGCCAGCCTTTAGTTGGTCAAGTCTTGCAATACAGATACAGTCGTATGCTTAACGGCCTGATATGCTGATTCCTTTCGCCCTCAATGGACAACATCGTCACTTGCAGTTGACATTCGCTTTACTAGAGGGCTCTAGCATAGTATGCTCGCAGCGCTGCTGATAAGATTCCCCGTGTATACATGCAAAGCTATCTGATAAATTCAATCAAAATCTCTTAGACTCTTGCATCTTTAGCAAGCTGCAATGTTGCTGGCTATGGCGTGTTCCTGTCACTGAAGCCATTGCGCCCTTGGACACTAGTGTCAGAGTACTCATATGATTATTTAAGGTTGATTGCGTAGCTTCTATCAATCTGAATTGAGTTCCTCAGTCAGCTTTGCATTATTTTTTGTGACCGTTAAATCTTTGAAAGTAATCTCTACGTGCGGGCGAGCAAATGCTACCCTTCTGCTGTTGATACAGGGAGCTCAGTCGGAAACATACAGATTCGATCTGGCAAACAAGTCGTTCGTGATGCAATCACAAGCAAATACAACGAACTTGCTATCGCTAAAAGAAATCTCGAAAACAGCAACATCACCAACACTTCCATAGTGACAGCCGCGGAATCGACAAACAAGACAAGCAAGGAAGGAGTACAATTGTCCGAGCAACATCGACATCGCCAAATGCTTGGTGCAACTCTCAATCGGTGCAACTCTCTATACACGTATAAACTCACAAAACGTGTACACTCACGAAACGTATATACACGTGGCTACAAGAGGGAAATGCGTGATCTGCTTTGGCCAAAGCCAATTGGCATAGTTCAGCAACACACGTCTATATCACAGTAAAATAAACGAATGTAAATGTACAAAAGGAGTATTCTACGTAGCATCGCGCTCCAGAGCAGAACCGTGACACGTGCACGATCGAGCAGCGCTGACAACATGTATACACAAGTGACTGCTCAGTACGCGTATCAATATATATTAGGGTTACTTATATGTAGACAATCATACCTATATGTGATACAATGGTACCAGAGATAGTATGTTCATGTCATATGATCAGATGACTTTGGCATTGTTCTGCTGGCTATATGATCAAGTGACGGTTGAATGTATGTCGCCCGCAGATACAAAGGCATACCAGGCTGGATATTGTTGTACCAGGAATTTCCTAATGCGAAGTTTTATGTTTGCTTGGACGATGATACCTACTTCTTTCCGCATACCCTGTACCAATTAGCCAGACAATGGAGCGCAGAAAATATATTTATTACAGGCAAACCTTATACCGTCGGTGAGGTGAAGAACTCCGTTACTGACAGAGTTTTCAACGCAACATCCTTTCCGCATGGTGGCGAGGGCATTATTATGAGCAGGTACGGTATTTTTTGTCTCATCTACGATCGAAATTCTCACGGAACATCTGAGCCTGCCAGTGAGCTCGGTGCATACCATGATTGTAGACAGAACAATTGTTGCAACACCACTGCTGCCGTCGCCAACTTTTCGCACTACGTAGTGTAACACACGTGGAGAGCTTGCAAACGGAAATCTGTAAATGCTTTGGAAACTTAGCATTGACAGGAACAGGATATCTTTTGCATGCAGAGCTGCTTTGTCGATATTCGCTACTTCGCACAACGATTGCCTGGAAGTAATCGACAGCGTGTCCTACAGCGATGTAACGGTGACTACGTCTTCATACGCATATATATGTCTTCCCAAATGCTTTTGCATGCGATCACCTTGTGTATATTATGCAGAATTAGACGAGTTCTGCAATCAAGCAGCTATAGCTACCATGCAGCTACATATTCACAAGCACTGCCCATGAGCATCATACATATGTGCAAGGGGTCGCTACAGCTGTAAGTCTTCCTATGAACGGTGATATCGACAAAGCAGCTTTATTTGAAACACTCTAAGCTTGAGTGATAAAGTTGCTTAGCTGCTAGCTGACAATTAGTAATGCCTATAGAAAGGCAATCTCATATGCTAGCAGCATGCTGCTTAGCTAAGCTGTAGCAATCATCAATGTATACTACGTATCTTTAGTAATGCTCTCAAGCCTTGTATGGTACGGATACCGGTATACTCTCAAGCCTTGTATGGTAGGATACCGGGTACCCTCGCAGTTGCAGAAATCCCTGTCAAATTATTGGCGAATCTGTCCAATCAGTCAAAAGGCTGCCACAATGCATTTTGCATGCATGCAGCGCGCCATTCATTTCATCTATGCACTGTACCTAGGTACCTGCGGCCATGTAGATGTCATCTGTCATCTCTAAAATATTTATGATTGATGACGACTCGGGTTCTCGGGGTTCTCGTTTTGAGGTCAGCCCGCTGTAAGTTCGTCATAAATTTCGTGTGTCAACAATTTATAACGGTTTTTTTGGCAAGATGTCGCAGACTATGCTATGTGCGACTATCGTCGGAATTCCGTTTGACCCAGCAGCTTTGAATGGCACATTGGCGATGAATAATCCACCAGATGGCTGGCCGTCAGAGGTAAAACCCACTGGGCACACGTTGTTGCGAGTATATATTTTTCAGCTTTGATACAATGGTCCTATGCACATATATATGTGTGTGTGTGTGTGTGTGTGTACAACTTGGAGTCTTATGACGCTTACTATGTAGTACACGCGTGTTACTCTTTTGACAAACTGTATTCGAAAGGCCATTTCAATTTAAAGTTCGCTGTGCGTGACTGCCCCAGTAGTCTGTGCACGGACAGGACGCTTGTAAACCAATGTTGAGTGTGCATCATGTGGACCAGCCGCAGATGCAGGTGAGGGAGTCAATAGGGTTAGCTGGCAGCAAATCCCATATATGGATGTATGGAATATGCATACGGATGGGATGTTGGCCAACATTCATGCCTGTATTATTACATGCCTGTAATGTTCATACGCCTTGCGAGTTTCCAATAGCTCAAGTTGTAGATGTCCAACATAAATCTTCAATCAAGCATGCTAGCACTGCTTGACTTGGCATGCTTAATTCAATGCTAGCAATATAATAATAAATTATGTCTAGCCAAGCAACTTTCGAAAGGTGACTTTCAATGCATCATTCTTTCTTACGACTCTTGGAAATTCTACGAGCCTTACAAAAGATCGAGCTCAATCGTCATATCGGGCATCTTGAGTATGTTGTGCTGCTACTAGCATAGTATGCATGTAAGGTTTCTGAGCATGAACTGCTCTGACCAAATTAATTCAATTCGATTTCGCCACTGAGTCCAGAAGTACGTGACAAAAGCTTTTGTGCTGTAGAAGTGGCACAGCCCTGACTTATCATATGCGTTTGCAGATATATTAATAATGATACCACCCATCTGAATCCTAGGTAGGATTCTTATAAGGGCGCATGTCTTGCGCAGGCTTTGCACGTTGCAGACGGTTTCGCATCCGGCAGTATGAGATATGCTGACCTATGGAAGGCATTATCTTTGCCTTTTCCTGGTAACGCATCGCATGAAATTTGGCCAGCTGAGAACACGTGCTTGGATTCGAGTCCGATATCGATACCCTTAGCTTTTGGGAATGCGACGAAGTCGAGCGTTGCGTCATGCGAATCAGCTTGCATAAAGGACTCGTCTTGCATCGCGTTCTGCTTCAGAATGGACGCTCAATTGTGTACACTCGAGGTCACGGCTGGCAAAGCAAGGAAAGGCAATTGTACGTCTGGCATCGTTGCCGAGAGGTACACCTGTACTCCTTAGTCAACCTAGACGGTCATTTATGTGATAGTATTCAGTAAGTTGATCGGTCCAGTCACTACGATCTTCTTATGCTCAGTCATATGCATACTAACGCTGCACTTGAGCTTCTATACCCAAGTATACCATACATGTATGCATACTCGTTTTCTCAGATGGGCTGTCAAGCTCTCATCAGCAGTATATTCATGCTGCTGGAAGTTTAAAACAAAAGAAGCTGAGAGTATGATGAGTATTTGTGGTGAATGTTCGAATGTGGTATTTCAATATGCACGTTTGTGTCAACAATGATTTTTTAAGGTAGTCAGTCAGATTCAGTACAGGTGGCACAACAACACAACAACGGTGCACAACAGTCTGAAGTACTAGAGTACTAGTAGTACGCCGCGGCCCGCAAGTGCCACTGACGAATCGGGTTCGCCTAATCATATCTTGAAAAATATTGTTAGAAAGGGCTTCCAAGATTTAAGGCCGTTTATGACACTCTGTAGACCTTGAATTTTCAGCCAACTGATGTAAATTCGTGTTCTATGTTGCCAACTTCAGTGATAAGAATTTCTTATGTAGTATATGCCTGCATGATCCCTTGTCTAGAGAGGGGAAAGGAAGAAATACGCTTGAAAGGGCCAATCTAAGGTCGGTAAATATGAACGATGGATAACCACCAATTACATCTTGAAAGAAACGTTTGTGATGAAGGATACAATCTCTTCTAGCGGTTGTTTCTAGGCATTCGGCCTTTTTCTTGTCATTTTTCTTAATGGAAACATCAGCTGCTTCTCATTTCCAAGAAGCGCAGATATGAAAGGCAGGTTCTCTGACCCAGAACGACGAGTCCTAAAGCAAAGTGTCGCAGAGGTTTCAGCAGGATTGGCCATTTCGTTGGACAAGATATCGAAAATAACAGAAAATTATTGGACATATGAGAGCAAATCGCTCTCAACCTTGCTTAAAGAAATGCAGCTGCCGAATCACTCCATAATCATATATCAGTAATATTATTCCATGATTCAGCTTTGCTTCAGAGCAGCCAAACGTGCCATGAGGTCATCTGTGAGGCCACCGTTGCCTCCTTCATTAGAACCACTCTCGATAAGCTTACTTGCTGCTGACGAAGGAGTGCCCTGCATCCACATATGTGTGTGTGTGTGTGTGTGTGTGTGTGTGTGTGTGTGTGTGTGTGTGTGTGTGTGTGTGTGTGTGCGTGCATGTGT
>JAULKR010033332.1:0-42514 GCA_032356305.1 Prasiola linearis | reverse complement strand
GTCGAGCGCGAGGGTGAACGACGACGCCGTCACCGTCGGCTGCACCACGGCGGAGGCGCGCGACGCGGGCGCCGTGTCGGCGGGCGAATCGGCGCCGCAGGCGGCCAGCAGGACGGCCACCGTCAGGGCGGCGCGGGACGCGGCGACGGAGCGGGTGCGTTCGGCCATGGGGGGGGGGGGGCTTCCGGATTCGGACGGGGGGAGCGACGTGCGGCCAGTCTATCGGCCCGCGAGGGGGGCGGCCCGTTGAGGGATCGGCCTTCTGCCGCGTCCGCACCCCCGGATTCTTCCGGAATCGAGCACCCGGTCCGTGGACGCGGCAGGCCACTGGCCGATAGTCGTGTGACATCCACCCGGCGGCACGGTCCATGCCGCAGGTACACTGTGCAATCGGCGTCAACGGGGCGGCGGTGCGCTCTCGCGCCTTTGCCCGGTCCCGTCTCGCCGGGTTTCCAGCTCGCCAATCCGGAGCGATTCGTGATTCGACGCCTTGCCTGCCCGTCCTCGCCCACCACCGGCGGGGTGCCGCGTCCGCTGGCCCTGGCGGCGTTGCTCATGGCGCCGTTCGTGCCGGCCGCGTCGTTCGGCGCGAACCTGCTGGAGGCCCTGGATGCCTCGGTGTCCGTCGGCCCGGACGGCGCGGGCATCGTGAACATCGACCTGGCCGCCAGACGCGGGACCAGCGCGAACGAGATATTCGTGCAGGCCGGCGGCAGCGGCGACGGCTCGCAGGCCAGCCCCTTCGGGGACCTGCCCGACGCCTTCTCGCTCATGGCGTCCATGGGCTGGCGCGATGCCTTCATCCGGCTCGGCCCGGGGGACTACACCTGGGGCAACGCCATCGACCCGCAGTCGCCCGACGGCAACGGCTCGTTCAACGCGGGTCTCACCATCATCGGCGCCGGCAGCGACGTCACGCGCGTGGTGCAGCGCCCGCAGGACTCCTCGGCGGCCGTGTACAACGAGCTGGGCAGGGCGCTCTACATCGAGGGCGTGGACTTCGTCGGCCTGGGCAGTGCCGGCACCGCCGCCAACGAGGACGCGCTGGAGGCCCGCAACGGCTCCGACCTCACGCTCATCGACGTCACCCTGCGCGACGCGACCGACGGGGACGGACTGCTGCTGCTGAACTTCGACACCGCCGTGGTGGCGAATTCCCGCGCCATCGGCAACGCCGCCGACGGCTTCAGCTACACCAAGGTCGCCGACGGCGGCGACCCGCTCCACATCATGGAGATCGACGTCCGGGCGACCGGCAACGGCACCAACGGCAAGACCAGCTCGCAGGGTTCCACCATTCACCGCGCCTCGCAGATCATGCGGTTGAACAGCTACTACGCGGACAACCCCACGAACATCGAGGACACGGGCCTCGTCAGCTGGAACGTGAACCTCACCGTGGAGAACCCCTCGGTCTTCCGGGCCCACGAGCGCAACTTCGTGAACTTCGTCGTGCGCGGCGACAAGCTCGAGGTCACCGACAGCATCGCCTACTTCGTCAGCGGCAGCTACGACGGCGGCGGCATCGCGCACGCCCACACCACGACCGCCAGGGACACCGAGCGCACGCCGATCTTCAGCTCCATCTTCTATTCCGACCGGTTCGACTTCGCCGGCCAGCAGTCCTCGCTCACGGTGGATTCCGGCTCGCGGATCGAGTTCATCGACGAGATCCCGTTCTTCCCGGGCGGCGGCGGTACCGACGACGGCGGTGCGGACGACGGCGGTGCGGACGACGGCGGCGCGGATGACGGCGGTGCGGACGACGGCGGTGCGGATGACGGCGGCACCGACACCACCGGTGGCACCGACGGTACCGACACGACGGGTGGTACGGATGACACCGACGGGACCGATACCACGGGCGGCACCGACGGCACCGACACGACCGGTGGCACGGACACCGGCGGCGGGACCGTCGACCCGACCCTGCGCCTGACCTACGAGAACAAGGCACCGGACGTGTCCTCGCGCGAGATCGAGGCCCAGGTCGTGCTCGTCAACGACGGCACCGAGCCGGTGGATCTCACCGGCACCGAGCTGCGCTACTTCTTCGACCCCGACGGCCTGACGCCGGAGGCGAAGCTCAAGCGGGGATCGCCGGCCTCGGCGGCGACCACGGTCACCTACGTCCCGGCCGGCAGCGACTCCTACATCGCGCTGCGGGCTCCCGGTTCGCTGGTGCTCGCGCCAGGCCAGCGCTGGGTGGTCCGCTTCAAGGCGGAGGACACGTCGAGCCGACTGTTCGACCAGTCCAACGACCGGTCCTTCAAGGCGGACCGCACCTCGCCGGGCACGAACCCGGACATCGCGATCGTGCTGGCCGGAGGCGGCACGGATACCGGTGGCACGGACGGGACGGGGGGTACCGACGGGACCGACACGACGGGCGGGACCGACGGGACCGATACGACAGGCGGAACCGACGGCACCGACACCACGGGCGGTACGGACGGCACCGATACGACCGGTGGGACCGACGGCACCGACACGACCGGCGGAACCGACGGGACCGACACGACGGGCGGTACGGACGGCACCGACACCACAGGTGGTACCGACGGGACCGACACCACGGGTGGTACCGACGGGACCGACACGACCGGTGGGACCGACGGCACCGACACCACGGGCGGAACCGACGGCACCGGTACCGGCGGTGGGACCGGCGACCTGAACCTGCGGCTCACCTACGAGAACAAGGCGCCCGACCTGCAGTCGCGCGAGATCGAGGCCACCCTGCGTATCGTCAACGACGGCAGTGCCCCGGCCGACCTGCTCGGCACCGAGCTGCGCTACTTCTTCGACCCCGACGGGCTGACCCCGATGCTCAAGCTCAAGGCCGAGCGACCGGCCGATGGCCAGGTGCGGATGTTCCTCTCCGACACGGGCGGCGAGACCTTCCTCGGACTCGAGGTCACTCAGTCCCTGGTGCTGCAGCCGGGCGGGTCGCTGCTGCTGCGCTTCCGGATCGAGGACGCGCTCGGTGGCGGGGTGTTCGATCAGACCAACGACGCCTCGTTCATCCGCGGCCAGACGAGTCCGGGGCCGAACGCCGACATCGCGCTGATCCTGCCCGGCGGTACGGGTACCGGTGGCACCGACACGGGTGGCACGGACACCGGTGGCACGGACACGGGTGGCACGGACACGGGTGGCACGGACACGGGTGGCACCGACACGGGTGGCACCGACACGGGTGGCACCGACACGGGTGGCACCGACACGGGTGGTACCGACGGCGGCACCGACGGCGACGGTACGGACTCCGGTGGCGGTGATGGCGGCGGCACGACCGATGGAGGGGGCCCGCCGGGCAACGACGGCCTGACGCTGCGGCTGCGCTACGAGAACAAGGCGCCGAACCCGGTGTCGCCCGAGATCGAGGCGCAGATCGTGGTGATCAACGACGACACCGCCCCGGCCTCGCTCCAGGGCGTGGGTCTGCGCTACTTCTTCAACCCCGATGGGCGGGTGCCGGAGATCCGTCTGAGGCGCTCCTCGCCGGAGGAGTCGCTGGGCCAGGCGACGTTCACCGATCGGGGCAGCGACTCGTTCATCACGATCCGGGCGACCGGTCCGTTGATGCTCGCGCCGGGGGGCCGCTGGACGGTGCGGTTCAAGGTGGAGGACGTGGACAACCGGGAGTTCGACCAGACGAACGACCTGTCGTGGATCCCGGGTCAGACGACCGATGGGCCGAACCCGAACATCGCCCTGGTGCTGCCGGACGAGCTCTGACGGCACGGTCGGCGCGGGCCAGGCCGTTCCCCGACGGAACGGCTCGGCCCGCGACCTGGGGTCGCGGACGACGGGTCCGACGGGCAGGGCACCTTCGAAGAGGGAACCGGTCGACCGCACGCGGTGGTGCCGCATGCGACCGGGCGTGACGAGCGCGCGCGCCGGGAACGTACCCGTGCCGGTGAGCCCGCGACCATCGCGGCACGGCACGATGGAACTCGACACGGGCCCCGCGAGCGGGACCGGAACGGTCGAGCGATCGCGTCCGCATTGAGAGGGAATCCGCTGGAGCGGGTGGCCCCGAAGCCGATGTCGGTCAGCACCTCGTGGCGAGCGGTGGCGTCGTCGCTACCTGACTCCCGCCATGCCGCGTCGGTGATGACGTGAGCTGGCCCCGGACGCTGCGGACGACGGTGCCGGGCGGGCATCCGCAGCCCCGCTCCGGCGGCGATTCATGCAAGTCCGACCCGATCCGACTTCGGCTGCCGTGCCGGTGCCTTCGCCCGGCCAGTCGGACCGGGGCGCGTCCGCATCGCCATCCGCAGTGTCCGGGGCCAGTTGATAATGAGGGAGAAATCACCGAAAGCAGCATGACGACGTCCTTTTGACTGCCATTTGGTGTAGGCGACGCTCGCCTCCTCCGGACGGTCCCGCAAGCTACGTGCAGACGTGAATTCCTCGAGAAACGCACGTATCGCACGACAGCGATCTTCCGGGCGCCGCGCGGCAGTTTTCCTGCCGCAGGGCGTTTCGCGAACCTCTGTCGACATGGACTGGACGTACGGAGAGCAAGTGCATGAAATGGGTTCTGAAGTCGGTCGTCGCGTGTGTCCTCGCGCTATCGCTATCGAACAACGGCGCGGATGCTCACGATGACCATGCGGTCGTCGAGGGTGCCGCTAAGCCGAAGGTCGACTTCCGGGAGTCCGTCCCCGTCGCCGCGCGTCTCTCCAAGGAGGCTCCCACGGCACTTCCCGCGAACTTCGCGGAGTTCGAGATCACGTCGCGGCTGGACGCCGCTCCCGTCGGTCTGATCCGGGCACCGTCGCCCGATGGGCGATTGTTCATCTCCACGGACGACAACGACGATCAGGGAACCATCTGGGTCGTCAAGAACGACGAGCTGCTGTCCACTCCCGCGCTGCGGATGGACATCCGCAGCGACGGCGAGCACGGCATGATCGGGTGGGTGCTCGACCCGAACTTCATCGGCAACGGTCACCTGTACCTGATGTACACGACCACCGACGGCGGCATCCACAACCGCATCAGTCGCTTCACGTTCAGCGGTGACGTCATCGACCCGAACACCGAGGTCGTGCTGATGGACCTCGACACGCTGGGCAACGGGACGGCCCACAACGGCGGCGGAATGGCCTTCGGCAACGATGGCAAGCTGTACGTGGGCGTCGGCGACAACCAGGTGTCCACCCATTCGGCGAACCTCGGCACCGTCTTCGGGAAGATCCTGCGAATCAACCCGGACGGCACGATACCGAACGACAACCCCTTCCAAGGCCAGACCGACGGCATCCGTCGCGCGATCTACGCCCTGGGCGTGCGTAACCCGTTCAGCATGGATGCGGACGACAATTCCAGCAGCATCTTCTTCAACGACACCGGACCTGCCAGCTACGAGGAGGTCAACGAGATCGAGTTCGCCGCCGACTACGGCTGGCCGAGCCAGGGCGCCGGCCCCAACCGTGACCCCGGCTTCAAGGACCCCGTGTACACGTACAAGCAGCGGGACATGCCCGGTAGCTGCGCGATAACCGCGGGCAACTTCCATCGCACGTCGAACCCGTCGTTCCCTTCGGAGCACACCGACAAGTACTACTTCGCCGACTACTGCGGAGCCTGGATCTACGGCTACGACCTGGCCACCGGCGACGTGGAGGCATTCGCGACGAACACGTCCGAGGGTCCCGTTTCGCTGGAGGTCGGCGACGACGGTTCGCTCTACTACCTCTCCCGGGGAGAGCGCAAGGTCTTCAGGATCGAGTACCTGCTGAGCGATGCCCTGCGAATCACCCAGCATCCCCAGGATGTGCAGGTGGCCGTGAACCAGGGCGCCATCTTCTCGGTGCGGGCGGTTCCGGATTCATCGGACGGCCCGTTCACCTACCAGTGGCAGGAGAAGTCCGGCAACGGTTCGTTCTCCGACATGCCGGGGGCCACGGAGCGGTCGCTGACGATCGACTCGGCAAGCTCCAGCGATGACGGCAAGCAGTATCGGGCCATCGTCGTCAGCGGCCTGGACTCCGTCACGAGCAACTCCGCGACGTTGATCGTGTCGTCGGGAAATCCTCCCGTCGCCGTCATCACCGCGCCCGACGCATCGGACACCTATGTCGCGGGCGGCGAGATCGACTTTTCCGGGTTCGCGACGGACCCCGACGAAAGCGGAGACCTGCCGGACGCGAACCTGACGTGGGAAGTCACCTTCCAGCACAACGATCACGACCACCCGCAGTTCGGTCCCGTCAGCGGGCTGTCGGGAAGCTCGTTCGTCGTCCCGACGATCGGCGAGACCTCCGCGCAGACCTGGTTCCGCATCCATCTCACGGCCGTCGATTCGTCGGGGCTGCTGACCTACGTGTACCGGGACATCTTCCCGGAGAAGTCCACGTTCACGATCGACTCGAACCTTCCCGGAGTAGAGCTCCTGCTGGACGGGTCGCCCGTGACCTCGCCGACATCGACGCTCGGCGTCGTCGGTCTCGAGCGAATCATCGGCGCGCCTTCGCTTCAGTCGGTGAACGGCACGTCCTACGAATTCGTCGGCTGGTCGGACGGTGGCGACATCTCGCACGTGATCTCCACGCCGGCGTCCGATCGGACCTTCACCGCGACCTACGCGGAGGTCCTGGTGCCGAACACGGCTCCGACGGCCTCCGGGTCGGCGTCGCCACCGGCGGGCGCTGCACCGTTGTCGGTGAGCTTCGATGCCGCCGACTCGACGGATGACGAGGGCGGGCTCCTGAGCTATTCCTGGGACTTCACGACGGACGGCTCCATCGATGCCGATTCGGTCGCCACCGCCCACACGTTCACGTCGCCCGGTACCTACACCACCACCTTGACGGTGACCGATTCCGGAGGCCTGTCCGACGTCGCCACCTTCGACATCGTCGTGGGGAACACCACGGGCGGCACGGACGGCACGGGTACCGGCGGCGGAACCGGTGACCCGAACCTGCGGCTCACCTACGAGAACAAGGCGCCGGACCCCTTCTCGCACGAGATCGAGGCCCAGGTCGCCCTCGTCAACGACGGCAGCGAGACGGTGGATCTCACCGGCACCGAACTGCGCTACTTCTTCGACCCCGACGGCCTGACGCCGGAAGCGAAGCTCAAGCGCGGCACGCCGCTGTCGTCGGCGACCACGGTCACCTACGTCGCGGCCGGCAGCGGCTCCTACGTCGCGCTGGCAGCGCCCGGTTCGCTGATACTCGCTCCGGGCGAGCGCTGGGTGGTGCGCTTCAAGGTGGAGGACGTGACGAGCCGACTGTTCGACCAGAACAACGACCTGTCCTTCAAGGCGGCTCGAACCTCGCCAGGCACGAATCCGGACATCGCGATCCTGTTGCCCGGAGGCAGCGGTACCGGTGGCACCGACGGGACCGACACGACGGGCGGCACCGACGGGACCGACACCACGGGCGGCACCGATGGGACCGACACGACCGGCGGAACCGACGGGACCGACACGACGGGCGGGACCGACGGCACCGACACCACAGGTGGTACCGACGGGACCGACACCACGGGTGGTACCGACGGGACCGACACGACCGGTGGGACCGACGGCACCGACACCACGGGCGGAACCGACGGCACCGGTACCGGCGGTGGGACCGGCGACCTGAACCTGCGGCTCACCTACGAGAACAAGGCGCCCGACCTGCAGTCGCGCGAGATCGAGGCCACCCTGCGTATCGTCAACGACGGCAGTGCCCCGGCCGACCTGCTCGGCACCGAGCTGCGCTACTTCTTCGACCCCGACGGGCTGACCCCGATGCTCAAGCTCAAGGCCGAGCGACCGGCCGATGGCCAGGTGCGGATGTTCCTCTCCGACACGGGCGGCGAGACCTTCCTCGGACTCGAGGTCACTCAGTCCCTGGTGCTGCAGCCGGGCGGGTCGCTGCTGCTGCGCTTCCGGATCGAGGACGCGCTCGGTGGCGGGGTGTTCGATCAGACCAACGACGCCTCGTTCATCCGCGGCCAGACGAGTCCGGGGCCGAACGCCGACATCGCGCTGATCCTGCCCGGCGGTACGGGTACCGGTGGCACCGACACGGGTGGCACGGACACCGGTGGCACGGACACGGGTGGCACGGACACGGGTGGCACGGACACGGGTGGCACCGACACGGGTGGCACCGACACGGGTGGCACCGACACGGGTGGCACCGACACGGGTGGTACCGACGGCGGCACCGACGGCGACGGTACGGACTCCGGTGGCGGTGATGGCGGCGGCACGACCGATGGAGGGGGCCCGCCGGGCAACGACGGCCTGACGCTGCGGCTGCGCTACGAGAACAAGGCGCCGAACCCGGTGTCGCCCGAGATCGAGGCGCAGATCGTGGTGATCAACGACGACACCGCCCCGGCCTCGCTCCAGGGCGTGGGTCTGCGCTACTTCTTCAACCCCGATGGGCGGGTGCCGGAGATCCGTCTGAGGCGCTCCTCGCCGGAGGAGTCGCTGGGCCAGGCGACGTTCACCGATCGGGGCAGCGACTCGTTCATCACGATCCGGGCGACCGGTCCGTTGATGCTGGCGCCGGGGGAGCGCTGGACGGTGCGGTTCAAGGTGAAGGACGTGGACAACCGGGAGTTCGACCAGACGAACGACCTGTCGTGGATCCCGGGCCAGACGACCGATGGGCCGAACCCGAACATCGCCCTGGTGCTGCCGGACGATATCTGACCCGACCCCGAAGCGGGCGGACGACCGGGCGAGTCGATCGACGACTCGCCCCGGTTTCGGGCTGGCGGACCCGGGGTGAATCCCGGGCAGATCCCGAGTGGGGCCAGCTTGGTTCAGGCGCTACCGCACCGTGCCGCTAGACGATGATGGAGGTTGCCCGTTACCGAAGGGAAACGGGCCGCGGGCCCTCGTCACGGTTGCTAGGCTTCTTCCTTGTCCGGGGAGAAACGCGTCCGCGCGCTCCGTAATCCGGCTCGGCAAGCCACCCGTCTGTCTTCGAGGGTCCCCCGCATGAGTTCCGTGAACTTTCCCCGAACGGTGTCCGCAGCGCCCGTTCCCCGCACCGGCACCGCGCGTCGCTCCATCACGGCCAGGAGGGCGGTCGGCAGGACCGTCAGGACGTCGTCGGCATGGATCGCCGGTCTGGCGGTCGCATGGTCCTCCGTCGCGTTCGCGGACGACGCGTCGCGCAGCGCCAGCATCCGCGACCGCACCATCGGCGCCTCCGACTTCCCCGCGTTCGAACGCGCCACCGAGGTGCCGGCGGTGTCCCCGGTGCGCGACGTGGCGGGTTCGCAGGACCTGATCGCCCGCTACACCGGCCTGGGGCAGCCGTCGTCGATGACGGCCGTCGTGCTCGCGCCGCGCGACGGCGGCAGCGAGTACCTGATACCCGATCCGCCGTCCGGCACGAACGCCTTCGCGTTCCTGGACGGCCACCTGAAGGCCGCGGCCCGGCAGGGTGCCTCGCTGGTGCGCTTCCCGGCGAACCGCACGCTGCGGCTGTCGCCGCCCGGGAATCGTCCGCACCTGAAGATCTCGGGCTTCACCGACGCCGTCATCGATCTCAACGGCTCGACGCTGGACTTCGCACGCGTCGCCAAGGGCGTGCTGATGTTCGACAACGAGCGCGTCGTCCTGCGCAACGGCCGGCTGCGCAACCCCTCGGCGGTCATCGCGACCATCGCCCGGGTCGTGCCCGACTCCTCGCCGGCGGGCGTGCGCTTCGAGGTGCTGCCCGAGTACCGGAGCGCGCTGGAGGCCAGCGGCAACACCGGGTCCCTGCACACCGCCGGCGCCGCCGAGCGCGGGCCGGACGGGGAGTGGCGCCTGCGCGCCGACGACTACGTCGAGGCGCTCACCAACCGCGGCGGGGCGAAGAACCGGTTCCGCTACAGCGCCGGCAGCTACGTCTCCACGTCGACGCTGAGCTCCAGCGCCTCCGGGCTGAGCGACGCCGGCCACGTCTGGCTGCTGCACGAGAACAACGACGGCCACGGCATCCTCGTCCAGGGGGACGACGGCCAGCCGAACGAGGACATCGGGTTCGAAAACCTCGTGCTGGAGAACATCCCCGGCATGGGGATCGTCGGCGAGGTGGTGCGCGGCCTGCACCTCGACGGCGTGTCGTTCCGGCGCGGCGGCGCGTCCGCGATCATCGCGAACGCGTCGGACGGGCTGCACATCAACGCCAACGGCGGCGACATCGTCGTCGAGCGCTCCGACTTCGGCGCCGGCGCCGACGACCACATCAACATCAAGGGCAACTGGTGGAAGGTCACCAGCGTGAACGCCTCGACGGGCCGCGTTCGCGTCGACCCCCTGGATCGGCCCCTGAGCGTGCGTCGGTGGGGCCTCGCCGGCCAGCGCGTCGCGTTCATCGACGGCGACTTCGGCGTGCTCGGCGAGGCGCGGCTCGTCGCCGACAGCCAGCGCGGCAACAACGGCGGCAGGCGACACGAGTTCACGCTCGACCGGGTGCCTTCGGGCATCCGCGTCGGCAGCATCGTGGGCAACGTGGACAACGGGTCGGGGCGCGTGGTCGTCCGCGGCAACCGCTTCGGCGACACGCGCTCCCAGGGCGTGCTGGTGCAGACCAGCCACGTGGTGGTGGAGAACAACGTGTTCGACGGCGTGGCAGGCCCCGCGATCAAGCTGAACCTGGCACTGGAGGACTGGTACGAGGGCGTCAACACGCGCAACGTGCTGATCAGCGGCAACCGCTTCTCGCGCAGCTCCGCGTCGTCGAAGAAGCCCAACGAGCTGATCCACTTCGAGCAGACGAACCGGGACGACGATCCGGTCGACGTGATCGGTCACGTGGTCATCCGGGGCAATCGCCAGACCGATGGCGGTGGTGGACCGGCGCCGACGCCGGACCCCGCGCCGACGCCCGACCCTGTGTCGACACCGGACCCGACACCGGACCCGACACCGGACCCGGCACCGACGCCCGATACCGGCGCGCTGGAGTTGAGCTACGAGAACAAGTCGCCCGCGACCAGCGCGCGCGAGATCGAGGCGCAGGTGATCGTGACCAACCGCGGCGGCTCGAGCGTGGACCTGCGCGATGCCGAGCTGCACTACTTCTTCGACCCCGACGGCCTCTCGCCGGAGGTGCGGGTCAATCGCTCCGAGCCGTCGAGCGCGGCGGTGAGCCCGGGCTGGTCGAGCGCGGGCGGTGCCCCGCGGGCGATCTTCCGGGTGACGGGCAACCTGACGCTGGCGCCCGGTGCGCGGTGGCTGCTGCGCTTCGAGATCGAGGACGAGAACGGCGGGACGTTCGATCAGTCGAACGACGCGTCGTTCATCGCGGGCGAAAGCTCGCCGGGCCCGAACGCGAACATCGCGCTGGTGCTGGCCGGTGGCGGAGCGGACCCGAAGGTCGCTCCCGACCCGCGCCCGGATCCGCGGCCCGTTCCGGGTCCCGGTCCGAGCCCGAGCCCGAGCCCGAGCCCGAGCCCGAGCCCGACTCCTGGCCCGACTCCGGATCCGGTCGTCGGCGCGCTGGAGCTGAGATACGAGAACAAGGCGCCCAAGGTGCGCTCGCGCGAGATCGAGGCGGAGCTCAGCCTGATCAACCAGGGCACGTCCGCGCGCAACTACCGGGGGACGGAGCTGCGCTACTTCCTCGACGCGGACGGGCTGTCGCCGGAGCTGCGGATCAAGCGCTCCAAGCCGTCGGGCGCGGTGGTCGGAGGCTACGCGGGGTCGTACGTCAGCTTCCGCGTGACCGGGGACCTGACGGTGGCGCCGGGCGATGCGTGGACGCTGCGCTTCAAGCTCGAGGACGGCGAGGGCGGCACGTTCGACCAGTCGAACGACGCGTCGTACATGACCGACCGGCGGTCGCCCGGGTCCAACGACGCGATCGTCGTCATCTCGCCGTAGCGCCGCTCAGCCCGGGCGCATCCGCAGCACGTTCACGCCCACCAGCCGCCGGGCCCGCAGCGCGGCCCCGAGGTTCTGGCAGGCGATGCCCACGGCGGCCGCGATCGGCACGGCGATGGCGCCCAGCGGGTCGAGCAGCACCAGCGCGGTGACCAGGGTGGCCGCCGAGCTGGCCAGCGCGATGCGCATCACCACCTTCTCGTGCCCCGTCATCGTCAGCAGCTGGACGGACGGGCCGGTGATCACGTTGACCAGCTGACCGATCCCGAACACGAACAGGTAGGGGGCCGCGGCGACGTAGCGTTCGCCGAACAGGCCGAGCAGTGGGCCGGGAAACAGGCAGATCACCAGCAAAGCGGGCAGCGACAGCGCCGCGATGCCCAGCACCGCGCGCGACACCAGGCGCTGCAGGGCCGCGGTCTCCCCGGCGGCGTGCAGCCGGGCGATGCGCGGCGACACGATCAGGTTCACCGCGATCAGCACCAGGCTCACGCTCATCGCCAGCCGCTGGGCGACGTTGACCAGCGCGATGTCCGTCGCCGACAGCCAGCCCACCGCCAGCAGCTGGGCCCCCCAGTTGGTGATGACGGTGCACACGGCCACCACCCAGATGGGCGCGCAGGCGGCGATGAACGGCGCCAGCGCCGTGAGCACCGGGCGTGCGGGGCGCAGCAGCCGCAGCAGCACCGCGGTGCCGTAGGCCAGCGCCAGCGACGACGACAGCAGCAGCAGCTCCAGGGCGTCCGCCGCGTCCCGGTAGGCCTCGGGGCGCCAGGCCATCAGCGCCGAGAACGTCAGCGGGCCCGCCAGCGAGAGCGTCACCACCGAGTGGGTGGGCCGCGACAGGCCCTGCAGCTGGTGGCCCACCAGGATCGACAGGCTGGTCACGATCACGACCGCGAGCAGCATCGGTGCGGCGTTCACCAGCCAGAGGTAGTCCTCCGGCACGAACGCACCGCCGAACCGGGCCGCCAGCACCAGCGGCAGGCCGAGCGCGCAGGTGCCCGCCAGCACGATGCCCACGCCCGCCACCACGGTGCCGTTCATGCGGGCCGCGGCGTCCGGCCCCTCGCCGTCGAGGATCGCGATCCGGCGCAGGCTCGCCAGGTTGGTGCCGAACACCAGCACCGGCGCGCCCACCACCACCACGGACAGCATGTAGAGGAAGCGCCCGGACTCGGCCAGCTCCAGCGTGCGGGCGACGGTCCACGTCAGCAGCAGCAGCGCGAGCGCGCCCGCGCCGCGCAGCCCCGCCACGCGCACGACGCCCAGCAGGGAACGCTTCATTCGATCGGGGCCTGTCGAGGTCGGGGCGGAGTCGGAGGTCGGCCGGGGGGGGGGGGCGGAGCCGGAGGTCGGCCCGGAGGTCGGGGCCGGAAGCGGCCCGGGGGGACCGGGCCGCGTCGTTCAGTACGCGCCGCGGCGCAGCAGCACGATCGGCACGGTGCGCAGCAGGATCACGATGTCGAGCCAGGGCGACCAGTTGCGCACGTACCAGACGTCCAGCGCCACGCGCTGGTCGTAGGTGACGTCGTTGCGGCCGCTGACCTGCCACAGGCCGGTCACGCCGGGGCGGGCCTCGCAGTAGTAGTCGTAGTGCTCGCCGTAGCGCTCGACCTCGTCGTCGACGATCGGGCGCGGCCCGACCAGGCTCATCTCGCCGCGCAGCACGTTGATCAGCTGCGGCAGCTCGTCGAGGCTGGTGGCGCGCAGGAACCGGCCCACGGCCGTGATGCGCGGGTCGGACTTGAGCTTGTGATCGGCCTCCCAGCTGCGCCGGACCTCCGGGTCGGTGTCCAGCAGCGCCTGGAGACGGGCGTCGGCGTCGACCACCATCGAGCGGAACTTCAGGCACCGGAAGTGGCGCCCGTTCTCGCCGATGCGGCGCTGGCCGTACAGCGCCTTGCCGCCGTCGAGGCGGACCAGGGCCCACAGGCCCAGCAGCACCGGGCCGAGCACGACGCAGGCGGTGGCGGCGATGACGATGTCCGAGACGCGCTTGATCTGCTTGGCGCCGCGCTGCCTGAGGCGGTTGTGGAACCGCAGCATGACGGTGTCGTGGCGAAACACCGGCAGCAGCTCGGAGTCGTACATCGGCAGCCCGCGCATGGGCGGCAGGAACGTCAGCGAGGGGCAGGCGCTCATCAGCGCATCGAAGCCGCGCTTGTGCGTGGCGAAGCTGGCCATGTCGGTCACCGACACGATCACGTGCGGGCGCTCGCCGACGCGGCCGTCCGGGCCGATCCACCGCGGCCGGACGATCGCCTCGGCGATCTCGCGCAACCGTCCCGTGGAGTCGATGTCGACGTAGTCGACGATGCGCAGGCCCAGGTTGCCGTCGAGCTCCGTGAGCCGGGCGGTCTCGAAGGATTCGGACCCGTCGCCGACGACGATGGCGGGGCGCAGCCACAGCCCCAGGCCCGCCAGGCCGCGCTTGACCAGCATGCGCCCCAGCGGCAACGTCACGCACAGCGCGAGCAGGAACGCCACCGTCCACGTGCGCGAGAAGTGGATGCTCAGGCCGAACAGCACCAGCGTTACCCCGGCACCGGCGTACGCCACGCTCTTGAGCACGTCGCGATATTCCGACCAGAACGGCACCCGGCGCTCGTAGTGGCCCCAGGCGGCGCTGCAGCAGAGCACGAACAGCAGCGGCCCGAGCGCCACGAGCAGGGCCGCGGCGGGTCGCACGGCGACGTCGATCGGCGCGTCGAGCCCCAGGAACCACTGGCGGGACAGGTTCGCGAGCGCGAGACCGACGCCGAAGGCGATCGCGATGGACAGCGCGTCCCCCGTCACCAGCGCGAGCGAGCGCACGCGCATGACCGGCATCCGCCACGACGCGGCCGTCGGTGACGTCGGTGTCGCCGATGCCGGCGCGTCCGGACTCCGCGCGGCGACTCTCGGGGGGCGCGACGTCGGCGCCGGACTTCGGGCCGGGGGCGGTGCTGGCCTGGCGAGGGCGCGCACCGCGTTGGCGTGCGATTCCATCGAGAGTGTCTCTGTCGGGTGGAGCCGGGCGCCGGGCTGGTTCATGTCGCGTCCTTCGAGTGCCATGGAAGCCATTCGCTCGACACCCTAGCAGCGTTGCCGGCCCTTACGCGTTCGCTTGGCTGGACAATGAACGAAAGTCGTAGAACGCGAATATGCAGGCTTCACGTTCCGATGCGCGGCCCGTCGGGATGTGTGCCGGACATCATGGATTCGCGGTCCGGTCGTGGCCGGAACGCGCCGCTCGGGGGGCGGGCCTAGCGGTGCGGTCTCCGGGCCCCACCGGCACCGCCCGCACGGTACTCGCGCTCGATGCCCTCGACCATGGCATCGGTGTCCCAGCTGTCGAGCCGTGGCGACGCGTGCGCCGGCATGGTGCGACCAGGGGCGAACTGTTCCACGTAAAGCGTCCGCAGCGCCGCGGCGAACGCGGTGAAATTCCCGTCATCGACCACCGTGGCCCCCTCGTAATCGTCCAGCAGCTCCTCGATGCCCGGCAGGTGCATGGTCAGCACCGTGCGGCGCGCGGCCACGTACTGCACCAGCACGCGGGGCAGCCCTTCGCGTTCGGAGGTGAGCGTGCACACGTCGGCCAGCGCGATCAGCTCCTCCGGTCGCGCGTCGTGACCGAGGAAGCGCACGCGCGCGGCGATGTCCTCGCGCGCGACGAGGCGCTCGGCGTCCTCCCGGCAAGGACCGTCGCCCGCCAGGCACAGCAGCGCGTCGGGCGTGTCGCGCAGCCAGGGCGCGAGCGCCTCCAGCAGCTCGAGCTGGCGCTTGCGCGGCTCGAACGAGGCCAGCATCAGCACCGTGAACGGTCGCCGCGCCACGTCGTCGCCCACGCCCAGCCGGGCGCGCCAGTCGTCCGGGGCGGTCGCGTCGCGGTAGCGGGCCAGGTCCATGCCCGAGTGCACCACCGCGTGCGGCACGTCGACGCCGACGCCGAAGCGGCGATACGCCTCGCGCATGCCGTCGCTGACGGAGATGAACCGGTCGGTCCGGCGCGCCGCCAGCCGCTCCAGGCCGACGTAGAGCCGCTCCTGCACCTTGCCCACGTTCACGAACGGGGCGATGTGCACGGTGTGCACCACGGTGGGTCGCCTGCCCGACTTGCCCGGGCCCGGCACCGCCAGGCGGCCCAGCACGCCGGCCTTGCTCTGGTGGGTGTGCACGACGTCCGGGTCGAGCTCGCGGTAGATCGCGCGCAGCGCCGCCACGGCACGCACGTCGTGCGGGGGCGCGATCGGGGCCCGCAGCGTCGGCACGGCGCGCAGGTGGACGCCCGCGGGGACCTTCGCTCGCATCGACGGATCCACCTCGTCGCCGTGCAGCAGGTGCACCTCGTGGCCCAGGCGCACCTGGCCGGCACAGGTGGCGAGCGTGTTCTCCTCGGCGCCGCCCGCGAGCAGGCGGGTCAGCACGTGCACCACGCGCAGGGGGGAGGGGGCGCTCATCGCGCGTGCTCCTGCCGCGACGGTGCCGGGAGGCTGTCGTGCGACGGCCGCGCCGGCCCGGGTCGCGCGGGACCGCGGCCCGGCGGAGGTTGTCGTCCCGCCGGCCTTTTCACCGCCGGTCGTTGCACCGCCGGTCGTGGTGCCGCCGGCCGGCGTCCCGCCCGGCCGGGCCGCGTCGAGCGCGCCCCGGGCCGGCGTCGTCCGCCGGAATCGCCGCCGTGCGCCAGGTAGATCAGCACCGGGCCGATCATGGCCGCGAGCATCTTGTCGAGCGACTCGACCAGGTTGCCGCCGACCGCGCACAGCCACGGCATCGCGAACAGGTACGACCAGAACAGCAGGTTGCTGCGGTTCGCGCGCAGCCAGAGGTTGAGCCCGCCGAGCAGGGCCCCGTAGCACAGGCCCCCGAGCAGCAGCCCGAACGGGCCGCCGACGAGCCAGAACAGGCCCGGGACGGTGGCGCCGAAACCGACGCCGAGCGAGTAGATCCGTGCATGGTACGTCTCCATGAAGGCGTCGCGAGCACCGGTGAGCAGGTACGTCAGCTCGTGCGGGACCAGGTCGTGGGTGGCGATCATCGCGAAGTTCGCGAAGCCGTCGAAGTTGCGCTTGTAGACGAGCGGCTCGAAGAACCGCTCCAGGCTCCACTCGTAGGAGTCGGGTCCGAACTTGACGATCTGCACCAGCGGGTCCAGGGCCAGCAGCAGCAGGAAACCCGTCAGGGCGTAGAACGCCGCGCGGAACGGCTTCAGCCTGCCCCCGGTGCAGACCACGAACAGCGCGATCATCAGCAGCGGCCAGAGCAGCCGCCCGCGGGCGCCCGTCAGCAGGATGGAGGCGGCGAACAGCACCACCAGCAGCACCAGGACCGCGTGCCGGCGCTCCAGCCACGAGCGCACCGCAAGGTAGGCGAACGCGAACGCGGCGAAGTAGCTCAGCGCCGTGGCGATGCGCCCGGGCGTGCTCTTGATGATCTCCGAGCGGAAGCCGTCCAGCAGCGCGACGTTCTGCGTGGCGATGTAGGCGTTGCCGGCCAGCCCGATCGCCAGGAAGGCGTAGAGCCAGAGCCGGTAGGAGGTCGCGCGCGACACGCGCAGCATCGGCACGAGCGACTCCCGCCCCTCCAGCACCAGCAGCTTCGGCACGAACGCCCCCGCCGCCAGCACCAGGCCCGCCAGGAAGATCAGCAGGTACGCCTGCGCCTCCAGGTAGATCCTGTCCAGGTTGGCCGCGTCGTACTCGGCCATGCCGAGGATGTGCCGGTCGAACGCGCCGTAGAGGATCTGCGGCAGCAGGAACCACAGCGCGTAGAAGCCGATCAGCCAGCAGAACGGGTTGACGAGCCGGTAGGTCAGCACGCGCGTGCCGCGCGTCGACAGGTGCCACAGCGCGTACAGCAGGCCCGCCTGGGCGATGACGAGCAGGATGCCGGTCACGACCCTATCCTCCGCAGCGCCTTCGCCGGCACGCCGGCGTAGACCGCTCCCGCGTAGTCGCCGCGCGGCACCACCGCCCCGGCGGCGATGACGGTGCGCGTGCCGATGCGCGCGCCGCTGAGCACGCGCACGCCGCAGCCGATCCAGACATCGTCGGCGATGCTCACGGGCGCCTCGGGGCGCGGGTTGTACTTGATCGCCACGGCCGCGTCGTCCCAGCCGTGCTCGAAGGTGAGCACCGAGCTGGCGTGCGCGATGGAGACCTGCGAGCCGATGCTCAGCGAGCCCACCGCGTCCAGGTAGCAGAACGGGTGGATCTGCACGTCGTCGCCCAGGTCCAGTCCGCCCCAGTGGCGCACTATCACGTGCTCGTGCACCGCCACGTTGGTGCCGCAGGAGCGCGCCAGGCGGCGCACCATCGGCGCGCGCAGCGCGATGCCCAGCGGGCCCGGCACGCCGCCGGAGAGCGCGTACAGCGCCCGCGTCACGACGTGCGGCAGCAACCGCAGCACGAAGGTGGCCGCGTCGAACAGCGGCGCCAGCAGGCGGAAGATCTCGCGGCCCGTCACGACCGCGATCCCGTCGGTGCGGCCGCGGCGTCGAAGCCGTCCAGCCGGGCGGCGATCTCGGCGTGCAGTCGCGCCCGGTCCGGGTCGACGGTCCGCGCGCGACGTCGCTTCCGGAACGGCGCGCGCAGCGTCCGGCCGATGGCGGCGTCGAGCGCGCCGGAGGGGTCGAGGCGCGCCACCAGGCGGCGCGCGGCGGGCACCTTCAGGTGGCGCAGCACGCGCGCGCCGCGCCCGACCCGCTCGTTGGTGCGGGGCACCGGGCCCAGTCCGTCGAGGTCCACGCCCAGGAAGGGTCCCAGGCGCGCGGCGAGCGCGTCGGCGTCGGCGAGCTCCGCGGTGCGCAGCACCAGCAGCCGCGGCTCGCCCACCGCCTCGCGCCAGCGCTCTATCCACGTCGTGGTGCGGAACATCGTCGCGTAGCGGCGCTTGATGTCGACGGCCTCGTCGCCGTCGTGCGCCAGCGCCCAGCGCCAGGCCTCGTCGAGGGCGTCGTGGACGGCATCGCCCGCGAACACCATCTGCTCGTGCCAGCTCTCCACCAGGCTCGCCGCGTCGCGCACGACGACGACGACGCGCGCGTCGGTGCCCGCCAGCGTCTCGCGCAGGCTCGGCGAGTAGACGTTCAGCGTCGACGCCTCCAGCAGCAGCGCGTCGGGACGCGCCTCGCCCGGACCGACGCCGAAGGCGGTGGCCAGGTCGACGCCGCCCGCCCGGCGGTGGTTCTCCGCGAACTCCGGACACGCGGCGAACGTCTCCTTGGGCCGCGACACGCGCACCGCCGGGCTGGTGTCGAGCCAGGCGGCCAGGCTCGTCGTGCCGGCCTTGGGGAAGCCGACGAGAAAGGCGTCGATATCGGAGATGCGCATCGGCGGATTGGCAGGCGAGGGACGGAACCCCGGCAACGGAGAGGCGATCGGGCGGACGGGGCGGGCGGGAGCGTACGGTCAGTCCGGCACGCGGAGGCCGCGCGACGGGTGCGCGCACCGTAGTTCACGTCCGTGCCGAGGCCAACCCCGACTAAGTGTTGGTCATTCGGTAACGTGACCCGGACCGGGTCGGGTGCGTCACCGTTGTGAACGACGTCGCGCGCGGACGCAGGGCCGTCAGCGGATCACGTCCTCCGGCGCCAGGGCGAGCGGCTCCACCGGCTTCTCGATCAGCAGGGAGCCGATGGCCAGCGCGTCGATGCCGGTGCTGAAGAAGGTGCGCAGCGCATCGCGCGGCGAGCACACCACGGCCTCGCCCTTGACGTTGAACGACGTGTTCAGCAGCACCGGCACGCCGGTGCGCCGCTCGAACGCCTTCAGCAGCGCGTGGTAGCGCGGGTGGCTGTCGGCGGTGACGGTCTGGGCGCGCACCGTGCCGTCGACGTGCACGATGCCGGGCGCCTTCTCCCTTGCGTAAGCGGTCGCGCGGTGGGCGAGGATCATGTACGGCGACGCGCTGTCGCCTTCCAGGTAGTCCGGCGCCGCCTCGGCCGTCAGGCTCGGGCAGAACGGGCGCCAGTACTCGCGGAACTTGATCGCCGTGTTGACCCGGTCGCGGCTGGCCGCCGAGCGCGGGTCGGCGAGGATGGAGCGCCCGCCGAGAGCCCGCGGCCCGCCCTCCAGCCGGCCCTGGAACCAGGCGACGACCTTGCCGTCGGCGAGGAGCTCCGCCGTCGCCTCGGCGATGTCCTCGCAGCGCCGGTAGGCCAGTCCGCAGGAGCGCACCTGCAGCTCGATGGCCTCGTCGTCGTAGCCCGGCCCCCAGTAGACGTCGCGCAACGGCGGCGGGCGCCGCTGGGCGAGCTCCGCGTAGCGACCGATGGCCGCGCCGATCGCCAGCCCCGAGTCGTTGGGCACGGGGAAGGGGAACACCTCGTCGAACAGGCCCGAGGCGTCGATGCGGCTGTTCATCTTGACGTTCAGCCCGACCCCGCCGCCGATGCACAGCCGCGACACGCCCGTCATCGCGCGGAAGTGCGCCAGCAGCCGCATCACGGCCTCCTCGAGCGCGCGCTGGGCCTCGAAGGCCAGGTCCTCGTGGACGGGTTCGAGCGGCGCGTTCCCCTGCCGCGGCGGCACGCCGAGCAGCACGGGCAGCGCGTCGGTGAAGCGCATCGAGTGCGTGTGCGCGCCGTTGTGGATGCAGGCGGGGTCCAGGGTGTAGTCGAACCCGAGGGGACCGACCCGCAGGACCTGTCCCAGGCGCTTCCGCAGCTCGGGGTTCTCGCGCCCGTAGGCGGCCAGGCCCATGACCTTGTACTCGCCGTCATAGGCGGCGAAGCCCAGCAGCTCGGTGATCGCCGAGTAGAACCAGCCGAGCGAGTGCGGGATCTCGATCCGGTGCAGCGCCTCGAGCTCGCGGCCGCGGCCGCGCCACAGCACCGTGCACTCCGCGTCGCCCGAACCGTCGATGCTCAGCACCAGCGACTCGTCGAAGGGCGACAGCAGGAAGGCCGCCGCGGCGTGCGCCTTGTGGTGCGGGTAGAACTCCAGCGGCGGAATCGCCTCCGGGGCGATGCCGAAGAACGGCACCAGCGCCCGGGTCAGGCGTTCGCGGATGCCCGCGGGCGTGAAGTGGCCGACGTTGCGCCGTTGCCACGCGGCGGTCTCGGGGCTCGGGGGGTGGTCGGCGTTGATGCCGTCGTAGAAGGCGGCCATGCGCCCGTCGGCGTAGCGCTCGGCGTCCCAGCCGTAGACGATGCGGTCGACGTCGCCGAGCTCGATGCCCGCGAGCGCCAGGCACGCCTCGATCGAGCGCACCGGGAACACGCCCGCGGCGTGCTTGTGGCGTATCAGCCGCTCCTCCTCCACGTAGGCGACCACCTCGCCGTCGCGCACGATCGCCGCGGCCGGGTCGATGCCGTGGAAGTAGCTCAGGATGTTCATTCGGTCCTCGGTGCGGACGGGACGGTCCGCGACGGCAACAGGGCCGGCAGCAGCGCCAGCAGGCAGATGAAGTAGGCGCCGTAGCGCATCTTGAAGCCCACCAGCGCGAGCAGCGTCACGTGCAGCGCCGCGGCGAGCAGCAGCGCCGGTCGGCCGGGGAAGGGCCGGGCGGCGGGCGACGCCGCCGCGCCGCTCCCGGGCGCGCGGCCCTGGACCAAGGCCGCCAGCAGGGCGAGGTACAGGGCGGGCAGGGCGATGGTCTCGGGGAACAGCCCGGAGAAGAACGTGTTCCGCAGTCCGGCCAGGAACTTGGGCACCAGGAACGCGGGCCGCGTCAGGTCCGTCCGCAGCAGTGCCCGGCCGGAGGCGTCGACGGCGGCGGCGTCGCGCTGGCGCACGACCGACAGCCGCACGGCGTCGTCGTCGTGGGGCAGGCCCGCGCGCGCGAAGATGCGCTCGTCCAGGAAGTCGCCGTCGGTGTAGCGGTTGCGCGCCCGCTCGTACTGGAACCCCGAGCCCGTCGCGCTCGTGAGCGGCACGGTGCCGTGGAACGCCAGCGTGCGCAGCTGCCAGGCCAGCGCGAGCGCGCCGCCCAGCGCGACGCACAGGCCGACCCGGACGCGCGCTCCCGCGCGGGCTTCCCCGGCGTGCCCCGCGCGCCCCGCGCGCCCTGCACGCGCCTCGCACCACACCCCGTACACGCCGAGCGCCGCGACGGCCGAGGCCAGCAGGATCAGCGAGGGGTGCAGGAAGTACAGCGCGGTGCCCGCCAGCACGCCGGACGCGTGCCGGCCGCGCAGCAGGGCGTCGGCCGCCCACGCGGCCGCCAGCAGGACGGTGGCGTAGGGCATGCCGTTCTTGGCCAGCATCAGCATCGCGGGGTTCAGGCACACCAGGGCCGCGGCGAGGCCGGCGTGCCGGTAGCCCAGCCCGGCCAGGCTGCGCCGCGTCAGCATCGCCGCGGCGAACAGGCACGCGAAGTTCCACCCGGCGACCCAGTCCGTCGACGGGCCGAGGTGCGCGGGCAGCAGCAGCAGCGGGTACAGCGGACTGCGCCCCGTCGTCGGCACGCAGTCGAACCCGAACGTGGCGCACTCGGCCAGCGACCGCGCGATCTCGACGTAGCCGTCGTGACCGGAGCCGCCGGGGTCCAGCCCCAGGGCGATGCTGGCGCCGACGCCCGCCAGGCAGACGAGCGCGTAGGCGCCCGCCGTGCGATCGATTCTCACGGGCCGCACGTCAAGGATCGTAGCGCCCGGCGACGGTCGCGAACAGGATCCGGAGCAGGTCGAGGTTGCCCCGGAAGCCCGCGATCTTGGTGGGCGGCTTGCCGGGCGGGTACACGCGCGTCGTCGGCAGCTCCTTGCAGGCGAACCCCAGCCGCGGGGCCCGGTAGGACAGGTACGCCAGCAGCTCGTAGGAGTCGAACACGGGACGGAACACCCCGACCCGCTCGTCCGCCAGCAGCCGGCTCGAGTACGCCCGGTAGCCTTGCGTGGTGTCCGTCCACCGGAAGCCCGACGCCGCGCTGAGCACCGGCGCGTGCACCCGGCGGATGGCCAGGTGCCTGGCCTTGGGCGTGTTGATGCCCACGCCGCCGGGCACGAAGCGCGACGCCTGCACGAAGTCCGTCCCCGCGTCCAGCTCGGCGAGGAACGCGGGGATCGTGGCGGGGTCGTCCTTGTCGTTGCCGTCGATGGTGACGACGCCCCGGTAGCCCCGGGCCAGCGCGAAGGCGTAGCCGCAACGCAGCTGCGCCCCCAGCTTGCCCGGGCCCGTCTTCGTCAGCACCGCGGACACGTCGGTGGCGCGCAGCAGCTCGGCGTCGAGCGAGCCGTCGGTGCTGCCGCCGTCCGCGATGACGATGTCGGCGAGCGCCGGGATGCCGCAGGCGGCCATGCGCTGCAGCAGGGAGCGGATGCGCGGCCCTTCGTCGATGACCGGCACGACCACGCAGCATTCGGTCCGGGCCGGGCTGAGCTCCTGGACGGTGAACGCCGGCACGCCGGCCGTCACCGGGCGCCCCGCGCGACGAGGGACACGCCCAGCCCGATCAGGCACAGGCCGAGCACGACGACGCCCGACGGACGCTCCTGGTGCAGCACGACCGAGGCGGCGGCCACGACCGCGATCGCCCCGGCCGTCAGGATCGGGTGGGCGACGTGCAGCGGGAACAGGGTCAGCGACCAGGCGTACACCGCGAACGCGAGGCCGTACAGCACCACGCCCGCCGCCAGCGTGGGCGCGACGGCCCCGAACCGGTGACCGGACGTCTCCCAGTGCACGGCGGCCGCCTTGATCAGCAGGCTGGCGCCGGCGTTGGACGCGATGCCCGCCGCCAGGATGATCCATCTCATGCGGGGGCGCTCTCGCGGTAGGTGGCCACGGTGTGCCGCACCGCCCGTTCCAGGACGTCGAGCGGGCGGGCGGCGTCGGGCGGCAGCATCTCCAGCGCCGCGACGAGCCTGGGGGAGCCGGGCGACGCGGGCAACCCGGCGTGCAACCGCCGCGCGAAGCTCGGGTGCGGGGCGTCCAGCGCCTGCACGGGGCGCAGGTCCGGATCGCTCACGTGGACGTGGTGCACGAGGTGCCCCACCGCGTCGAGCACGGCGCTGGACTCGCGGTTGACCTGGCAGGCCCCGATATCCAGCTGCAGGCCGATCGACGCATGATCGACCGCCCTCACCACCGCGGCGGTGGCGGGCGTGTCGAGCATGAAGTTCGCGCCGTAGCGGGCCGGGTTCGGCTCCAGCGTCACCGTCGCGCCGTGCGCCGCGGCGATGTCGCCCAGGGCGCGGAAGAAGTCGACCGCGATGGCCAGCGCGGCCTCCGGGGACAGCGCCCCGACGTCGCGGTTGCGCGGCGAGCCGAAGACGAGCCGGGTGGCGCCCAGCCCCCGGGCGATCGCGCACACGCGGCGCAGGTGCGCCAGCATGGCCTGCCTGACGGGGGGCGCCGCGAACACGTTCAGTCCCTCGGTGCCGTACAGCAGGCTCTGCATGCCGACGATCTCGATGCCGCGCGCCGCCCACGCGCGGCGCACGTCCGCGACCGCCGCGTCGGTCGCGCGTGCCGGGTCCGGCCAGTACTTCGTCGGCACGACGTCGATGGCGTCGACGCCGTGTCCGGCGAGCAGCTCGGCCACCGCGCCGTCGTCCGCCGGCGCCCAGGCCAGCGAGGAGACCGAGACCCTCACGCGCCGGTGCCGCCCGGGCCGACGGGACCGCCCGGGCCGACGGAACCGCCGAGCGCCTGCGCGTAGGCCCGGATCGCCAGCAGGGACTCGTCCCGCGAGTACCGGTAGGGGCCGTCGCGGCCGTACAGCGCGGCGTGCCGCGTGTGCAGGTCGTACGCCGCGCTCGTCGTCCCGGGCACCGGGACGAGGTCGGTGATGCCGAAGCACTCGCGCGCCACGTCGCCCGACGTGAGGGGCGGGGCCACGAGGTGGACGAGCGACAGCCCGGCCCGCAGGGCCACCTCGATGTCCCACCACAGGTTGACCATCGGGTAGTACTGCAGGGAGGCGTCGGGATCGACGTGCTCCAGGCGATGGCGGTGCGCCAGGTCGAACACCGCGTTCTTGACCAGCCCCGGGCCGACGAGCCCGGGCAGCCGCACCACCAGCGCGTGCGGGAAGCGCTCCAGGACCGCCCGCTCCAGCCGCAGGCGGTGGCGCCCGTAGGGCGACAGCGCCGACTCGTCGACGGCCGAGCCTTCGTGCCGGCCGCGCGAGTCGGCGAACACGTCGACGGTGCTCACCAGCACGAAGCGCGTCGCGCTCAGGTCCTGCAGGTGCGCGACGAGCCGCTCGATGGCGTCGAGATCGGCCGCGGGGTCGGCGTTGGCCACCCACTTCTTCGCCGACGCGGCGGCGCACACCACCAGCTCGAAGCGCTCGCCCGCGAGCTCGTGCGCGTTCGACGAGCGGTAGAGGTGCGTGAACCGCGCCTGGCGCTGCAGCGTGGTGCCGACGAAGCCGCTGTGGCCGATCAGCGCGCGGCGTCCGGCGCCGGCCCCGGACGTCGATCCGCCGGATGCCGTCGCTCCCGATGTCGCCCCGGCGCTCATGTGCGGGCCGCGTCGACGTGGCCCGGTCCCCAGACCTCGACGGTGGTCACCGGGTCGCGCAGCCCGACGGTGCGCTTGTGCAGCTCGTCCAGGCGCGACCAGAGCAGGCCCAGCAGCGTCATCGTCGCCGCGTGCCCGACGCCCGACAGCACCATCAGCGTCACCCAGCCCTCCGGCGCACGGCCGCGCACGAGCGCGATGGAGACGGCGAACACGGCCGCGAAGGCCGCCACGAGCGCGAAGGCGGCGGCGAACAGCTGCGGCAGGGTGCGCGACAGGCGCGTCGCCGTGGCGAGGATCCTCACCGCCTTGGCCACCCGCACCCGCCGGGGCAGCCGGGCGATGGGCTCGGGGTGGCCGTGCACCTCGCCCCGCTCCAGGCCCGTCTCGGACACGATCACCACCAGCGGCTCGCGTCGCTCGGACAGCTCCATCAGGTAGGCGCTCGCCCGGCGGCTGAAGAGCCGGGTGCCGGCCGGCACCAGGTGCTCGTGCCGGTCCCGCTGGCGGTTCGCCAGGGCGAAGAACCGCCGCTCCATGGCGGACGAATGCGGCCGCACGTTCTCGACGATGTCGAAGCCCGCGTCGATGCCCGCGTACAGCCCGTCGAGCACCTCCCGGCCGGGCAGGCCCACCTGGGCCGGCACGAACACGATGAAGTCGCCCACGGCGCGGCCGAGGCCCACGCGCAGGGCATCCTCGGACGGGGCACCCGGGGAGAGCACCACCAGCGACACGGGCACCAGGCGCTCGGCGGCGGGCAGCGCGTCGAACGTGCGCCTGAACCCGGCCGCGACCGGGCGTTCGGCGACCACCACCACCTCGGCCTCTTGCGAGAGCGCGGCCAGCGCGCGGATGGCCCCGGCGATGCCCGCGGCGTCCGCGCGGGCGTCGGTCGCGTGGATCAGCATCGAGGTGACGGCGTGTCTCAAGCGGTGGCGTGCCTCGTCGGAAGACCCACCGCCGGGAGCAGCCGCGTCTCGAGGTCGAACAACGTGCTGATCTTACCGGAGAAGACGGTGACGACCGTCCCGGCGGCGTCGCCCTCGATGAAGGTCGGACGCGAGTCGTCGACCTCCGCGGTGCGCAGCACCGTCTTGATGGTGACGAGGCTGCGGACCGGCTCGAAGCGGGCCGTCGCGGCCAGCATGGAGCGGGCCTGCGCCCACATGGGTGCCCGGTACGCCGGCGGTGCCTGCGCGCACGTGCCGCAGTGCGCGGGCAGGGCGGGCGTGCACGGCCGCGGCCCGCCGCGCGTGGCCGCCTGGCACGGAAACTCGGGCAGCGTCCCGGAGCGGTCGTGCGGCGTCCAGTCGACGCTCGTCAGCGAGTGCAGGTCGGTGTGGCCGAACGGCATGAGGGACCAGAAGTCGCCGTCCATGACGGTCATTCCGACGTTCGCGAGCGCCGGACCGACCCGTCCGAGCACGACGTGCGTCAGCTCGTGCTGCAGGGGCAGGGGGGCGAGCCCGAAGGTGGCGCGCAGTCCGTTCGTGCCGGCGTAGCTCGCCAGCACGACCCGATCGACGTCGAGGCGGCCGCCGCGCGTGGTGCGCAGCCCGATTCCGTCGCGCCGCCGCACGGCCGAGACGACGCCCTCGGACAGCCGGAGCGTCACCGTGCGCGGCAACCGGTGCATCAGCGCGGCGCGCAGCGCGGCCGCGTCGAAGGACGCCTCCTCCACCTCGAGCGCCATCGCCACCCGCGAGGGGTCGAAGAGCTCGGCCACGTCCAGGGGACGCGTGCGGACCCCCAGCCGGTCGGCGAACCGGGCGAACGCGGCCGGCCCCGTCTTCGAGCCGTGCCTGGCGATGGCGTAGACGGCGCGGAAGTCCCTGACGGCCGCGGGGAACTCGTCGCGAAACCGGCGGTACTGCGCGAGCGACGCGCGGGCGGTGAGCAGGCTGCGCGGGTAGTGCAGGCCCGTGTGCAGGCGCGCCTGGTTGACGCCGGAGGCGCGGCTCATGGGGACGGCGTCCAGGTCGAGGACGGTCACCCGCGCCCCGGCGCGCGCCAGGACCGCGGCGGCGTGCAGGCCGAAGGCGCCCGCGCCCACGACGGCCACCCGCGCCCCGTCGCCCCCCGATGCCGGCCGCCCGGTGCGCACGCGCCGCTATGCCTCCGTCCGCTCCGGGCCGTTCGCGCGCGGCTCGTCGCTCACGCGAGCTTCTCGATGACCAGGCACACGCCGCTGACGCACAGGTCGTCGGCGGACACGTCGCGGAACTCGGCCGCGAAGCCGTGGCGCCGACGCTCGACCGCCGCGCGCGCACGCTCGCGAAGCGCCGCGTCGATCTGCTCGAACGGGCGATAGGGCGTCAGGGCGCCCGTCCCGACAAGGTGGGAGACCAGCACCTCGACGCGTACCCCGCCCGCCCGCTCCAGCGCCGCCAGCCGCTCGCGGTAGCGGTGCAGCAGCACGCGGTTGGGCCCGCCGCAGCCGTTCACCAGCAGCGGCCAGAGCTTGCCGGGCACGTCCAGGAAGGTCAGCTCGTCGTGTTCGCGCGAGTAGTAGCCGTGGTCGCGGAAATCGACCATGTGCACCATCCTGCCGCCCGGACGCAGGCAGTCCGCGCCGCGCTCGATCACCAGCAGCGGGTCCTGCACGTGCTCCAGCACGGCCCGCGAGACGATCGCGTCGCAGGTGGCGGGCGCGGTGTCGGCAAGCTCGCTCAGGAAGCGCTCGGCCGTGGCGTCGGAGTGCCACCGGATGGCGTCCAGGCGGTGCTCGTCCCACGTGTCGCCCAGGCGCAGCGACGCCAGGCCGTGACGCTGCGCGAGGGCGGCGTAGATGGCGGACTGGCGGGCCGGGTCGTGCACGATGTGGTAGCGGTCCACCAGGTCGACGCGTTCGGCGCCGTCCCCGCGCATCAGCATCGCGACGCCCGCGCTGTCGCCCGGGCCCAGCTCGACGACCCGGCCGGCGAAGCGCTCGATGCGGCCGTAGCGCTTGTAGTCGCCGAACACCCGTTCCAGGTAGGCGAGCGACTCGTCGAGGCTCTTGGCCTTGTGCCGCGAGCCGTTGCGGGAGCTGGGCAGCGAGAGCCGGTTGCGCACGACCACCCCGGCGTTGTTGCCCATCCAGAACAACGTCTTGAGGTGACGGTTCGCGTAGACGCGCGCTCTGATCCGGCTCTTCAGGGACATGCTCGTGGCGGCGCGTGGGGAGGGGGCGCGGTCGACCGCCGGCGCAGGCTACGTCAACCTCCGGCACGCTGCACGGACGGGGCGCACGGTTCGGCGAGCCGGCGAGTCGGCGAGCCGCCACGAGCCGCTATGATGGCGCGCCCCCGCACCCGTCCGGTTCCAAGCATGCGTTTCGTTCCGGAGGTAGGCCAGTCGCTGACGCTGGCGTTCGCCGAGGCCGCCGGGGCGCGACGGCGCGCCGGGCTGCCGATCCTCTCGCTGGGGCTCGGGGAGCCGGACTTCCCGACGCCCCCGGCGCTCGTGGAGGCGGTGACCGCCGTGCTCGGGGAAGGCAACTCGCGCTACTCCGGCGCCCTCGGCGTGGCCGGCCTGCGCGACCGGGTCGCGGAGAAGCTCCGCATCGACAACGGCGTGAACGTCGATCCGGGCGCCGTGCTGATCGCCGCCGGCGCCAAGCAGGCGCTCAGCCTGACGCTCATGGCGATGCTGGAGCCGGGCGACGAGATCGTCGTGATCACGCCCTCGTTCGTCAGCTTCGTGCCGCAGGCGCTGCTGGCGGAGCCCGAGTGCACGGTGCGCCTGGTGGGCATCGACCGCACCACCCATGCGCTGTCGCTCGAACGGCTGGGCGAGGCATTCTCGCCCCGCACGCGGGCGGTGCTGATCAACACCCCGAACAACCCGGCGGGCTTCCAGCTCGATGCCGCCACGCTCGAGGGCGTGCTGGAGCTCGCCCGGCGGCACGACGCCTGGGTGATCGCCGACGAGGTCTACGAGAAGCTGGTGTTCGGCGACGCGCCGCACGTCAGCGTCGGCGCGTTCGAGGACGCCCCGGAGCGCGTCGTCACCATTAACGGCTTCAGCAAGTCCCACGCGCTCACGGGCTGGCGCCTGGGCTACGCGGCCCTGCCGGCGGCGCTGGTGGCGCGCGTCAGGATAATCCAGCAGCACGTGAACACCAACACCGCGACCTTCGTGCAGGAGGCGGTGGCGCGCGCCTGGGACCTGGACTGCCCGCACCTGGACGCCTACCGCCGGGAGCTGGCCGCGCGTGCCGCCCGCGTCCGGGCCTGGGCGGACGCCTCCGACGCGCTCGCCTGCCGCGTGCCGTCGGCGGGCTTCTTCGCCTTCGTCGACATCGGCGCCCTCGGCATCGATTCGAACGCCTTCTGCGCGGGCCTGCTGCGCGAGACCGGGGTGGCGACGACGCCCGGCATCGCGTTCGGACGCGACTGGGACGACCACGTGCGGCTGTCGTTCGCGGTGCCGGACGACACCCTGGCCCGGGCGCTGGACCTGATGGACGGGTACGTGGCGGAGCTGGGACGGGCCGGGTCGTGAAGGTCCTGCTGACCAAGCCCCTGCAGGCCGCCGACCGGGCCTACCTGGACGCGCGCGTCGACGCCGCCGTGCAGTGGCTGGAGCCGCGAAGCTACGACGAGGCCGGCGTGCTGGCCCGCATCGACGAGGCCGACGTGCTGTTCGGCGGTCTGCTGACCGAGGCCATCGCCGCCCGTGCCGGCCACGTGCGCTTCTTCCAGATCCCGTGGACGGGCGTCGACTCGCTGGACTTCGCGATGCTGCGCCGGCACGGGCTGACGGTCTGCAACTCCCATTCGAACGCCACCGTCGTCGCCGAGCACGCCGTGGCGATGCTGCTGGCGCTGGCCAGGAAGGTGCCCTACCACGATCGACTGATGCGGGAGCGGCGCTGGAACCGCGTCGACCCGGCGGGCAACGCGGTGTCGCCGTTCTCCGCCCCGGTCGCGGGCTCCCGGGTGCTGCTGGTGGGCTACGGGGCGATCGGCCGGTGCATCGCCCGCCAGCTCTCGGGCTTCGACTGCGAGCTGTCGGTCGTCAACTCCAGCGGCCGGCTCGACGCCGCCGCGGGGCGGGGCATCCACCGCGTCCGACCGCCGGACGAGCTGCTGGCGGCCCTGCGCGACGCCGAGCGCGTGCTGGTCTCGGTGCCGCTGACGCCCGCCACCCGGGGCCTGTTCGACGCCGACGCCTTCGCCGCCATGGGCCCGGGCACCCTGCTGGTCAACATCGCGCGCGGCAGCGTCGTCGACGAGGACGCGCTCTGGGCGGCGTTGTCGGAAGCGCGCATCGGCGGCGCGGCGATCGACACCTGGTACGCCTACCCGACGGCCGCCGAGCCCGACCGGGCACCGTCCACGCGCCACCCCTTCCACGAGCTCGACAACCTGGTGCTCTCGCCGCACCGGGCGGGCTACGCCGAAGGCGGCTTCCCGCACCTCGACGACGCCATCGCCAACCTGGCGCGCGCCGTCGCGGGCCAGGCGCTCCAGAACGTCGTCTCCGACACGAAGGGGTACTGACCTGAACGTGCTGTTCACCTGCGCCGGCAGGCGCAACTACCTGCTGGACTACTTCCGCGACGCGGGCGCCGGAGGCCACCGCATCGTCGGCGCCGACATGTCCGACACCGCGCCCGCGCTGGCGGGCTGCGACGCCGCCTACCTCGTGCCCTCGGTGTACGACCCGGGCTACGTCGAGCGCATCGCCGAGATCTGCGCGCTCGAGCGCATCGACGTGCTGCTGTCGCTGCACGACCTGGAGCTGCCGATCCTGGCCGCCGGGCGGAAGCGCATCGAGCGCGAGGGCGCCCTGCTGCTGCTGTCGCGCGACGAGGTGGTCGACCTGTGCTTCGACAAGCTCCTCACGCGAAGGTGGGCGCTGGAGAACGGGTTCGACGCGCCGTGGACCGCCACCGACCTCGACGTCGTCGAGCGGGCCGTCGCCGACGGCGAGCTGGCCTTTCCGCTGGTGGTCAAGCCGCGCTGGGGGCTGGCCTCCATCGCCGTGTACACGGTCGAATCGGTGGAGGAGCTGCGCGCCGCCGTGACGCTCGTGCGTCACCAGCTCGCGCGCAGCGTGCTGGCGACGGTCAGCGCCGCCGACATGCGGCGCGCCGTGCTGATCCAGGAGCGGCTGCCCGGCACGGAGTTCGGGATCGACGTGCTGAACGATCTCGACGGCCTGACCCGCAGCGTCTACGTGAAGGAGAAGCTGTCGATGCGCTCGGGCGAGACGGAGAAGGCCTGCCTGCGGGACCGTCCCGACCTCGAGGCCGTCGGGCGCGCGCTCGGGCAGCGCCTGGGCCACATCGGCAACCTGGACTGCGACGTGTTCGTGGACGGCGGGCGGGTGGTGCTGCTGGAGCTGAACCCGCGCTTCGGCGGCGGCTACCCGTTCTCGCACGCCGCCGGCGCGGACTTCCCCGCCGCCATCCTCGCCTGGCGCGAAGGACGCGACTTCGACTGCTCGAGCTTCGGGCGTCGCCACGACGCGCTGTTCGCGAAGACCGTGGGGCTGACCGGGGTCGACGCGTCCGGCGTGCACGCCTGAGAGGCTGGGCGGACGGGCGGCCGCACGGGCGAGTGCGTCAGTCGAGGCTGCGCACGAGCTGGAACGCCTCGGCGGCGCGCACCCCGACGGTGCTGCCGGTGACGCCCGCCAGCTGACGCAGCGCCCGGTCGCTGCGCGGGTGGGGGTAGGGGTGAAGCTCGTCGGCGTAGCAGGCCATGGCCTCGCACTTGCGCTCCAGCGTCGCCTCGATGTCGACGAAGCCCTGCGCGACGAAGCTGCCGCCGCGCACGCCGAAGCCCCATTCCGACGCGGAGCCGACGGCGAAGCAGTACACGGCGCGCACGCGCTGCCCAGGGGCCGGCCGCGTGGCCACCAGCGTGGAGTCGAACAGCCGCCGGTGATCGAGGTTGACGTCGCCGGGGTGGTGCGCGAACACCGTGTCGGCCTCCGAGCGTCGCAGCTGCTCGCTCACCCAGCCGTTCAGGTCGACGTGCGCCACCGCGTCCAGGCGCATGTCGGGGAAGGGGCCCATCGAGAAGTCCTCGACGCCCAGCACCCGCATCGCCGCGGCGAAGTGTCCCTCGCGCCGACGCCGCGCGGCCGCGTCGCCCGCGTACTGCGTGGAGGTGCTGTCCGTGGCCACGGACACCGTGACGGCGGCCCCCGCGTCGCGCAGGCGCGCGATCGTGCCGCCGGGGCCGAGCGTCTCGTCGTCGGCGTGGGCGACGACGACGAGGTAGCGGCGGCGAGCGTCGATGATCACGCGTCGGTTCTCGCGCGTGCCGCGCCCGGTGCGTCGTGGGGTTCGCTGTCGACCGCGTAGCCGAAGCGTTCCAGCACGTCCCCGCAGCGTGCGCGGATCGTCTCCCGCTGCGCGGCGTCCAGGCGGGCGATCTGGCGCTCGTTGGCCTGCGGCACGAAGTGGTCGAAGTGCTCGCCGACGTCGAACCAGAGGCTGCGCTTGACGTCGTCGGCGGCGCCCACGGCGCGGTGGTCGCCGTCGGCGCCGATGACCCGCTTGGTCTCCAGCCGCACCCGCGTCAGGGCGGAGCGGTCGAGCTCGCAGTGATCGAGCAGCGTCTCGAGCGCGCCGGCCTCCGGGTCGATGAGATCCTCGTAGCGCAGGACGGCGTAGCGCGGCAGGCGCTCGGCATCCTCCAGCATGCGCTCGACCCCCAGGCGATAGCGCTCGGCGGCGCGCTCCAGCACGGCCCCGCGCCGCGCCTGGCCCTCGCACACCGCGTAGCCGTTGCGCACGAGCGCGACGAATGTGGCGTCGGGGAACACCCCGGCGAGCGCGCGGGACAGGAAGATCAGGCCGTCGACGTTCTTGACGACCACGCGTGCCCGGGCGATCTCGTCGCGCGTGTAGGGCACCCCTTCGGCCTTGAGCAACGCGTCCCGGTCGGGCCGCGCGCGGAAGCGGTCCCCCCACAGCACCGCGTCCAGGCGCGAAGCGGCGAACGCCCCGAACGGCTCGCGCGGGCTCCAGTCGCCGACCTTCATCACGTGCCGGCGCTCGGCGAGCAGGATGGGCAGGTAGTCGAGGCGCTTGCGCAGCACCGTCGCACGGGGGTCGTCCTCCTTGCCGCGGAACACCTGCTGCAGCTCGCCGCGCGTGGCCACGACGTCGGGGTGGCTGCGCAGCAGGTTCAGCAGGATGTTCGAGCCGCCGCGCGTGAAGGCCACGATGAAGATCGGTCGCCTGTTCCTGCGCATCGGTTGCCTGCACGTCCGCCGGTCGCCGCCGCGAACGCGTCGGCGCGGGAATGCTACACGTTCGTCCGGCTCAGGACCTTCGCCGCGGTGGTCTCGTGACGCGTGTCCGTGCACCGCTCCGCGATGCGGCGACGGACGCGCCGAGCGCCTCCGGGCGGGCAAGTTCCGCGTGCTAACCTGCCGCCACATCAGTCGATCGGCAGGCCCACGCGGGACCGTTGCATGAAGGTGGTCGTCGCGGGCAGTACCCCGAAATCGCTGGTCCGTTTCCGCGGCCGGCTCATCGAGCGCATCGTGGCCGCCGGGCACGATGTCACGGCGCTCGCCGGGCACGATGCCACGGCGCCGGCCGGGCACGCCGACGCGGCCCTGGAGCGCGAGCTCGCGGCCTTCGGCGCGCGTCCGGGCACCTTCCCGGTCCAGCGGCGCGGGCTGAACCCGCTGCGCGACCTGGGCACGTGCCTGGCCCTGCTGCGGCGGTTCCGGCGCGAGCGCGCCGAGCTCGTGTTCGCCTACACCGCCAAGCCCGTCGTCTGGGGCGGCATCGCCGCGCGGCTCGCCGGGGTGCCGCGCTTCCACGCCATGCTCACCGGCCTGGGCGGCCTGGCCGGGCTGTTCTCGGGCCGCTCGGTGCGGGGCCGGCTCGCCGCGCGGGTACTGGGCGCGCTGTACCGGGGGGCGCTCGGTCGGGCCGACTCGGTCATCTTCCAGAACGCCGATGATCGCGAGCTGTTCGTCGCGCGCGGCCTCGTGGCGCGCGAGCGCACCCGGCTCGTGCACGGCTCGGGGGTGGACCTGGCGTTCTACGCCCGGCGTCCGCTGCCGCCCGGGCCGCCGGTGTTCTCGTGCGCGGCCCGCCTGATCGCGTCGAAGGGCGTGCGCGAGTACGCGGCCGCCGCGCGCATCGTCCGGGCCGAGCGTCCCGACGTCCGCTTCCGCCTGGCGGGACGCTTCGAGGAGGGCGGCGACGCGCTGTCGCCGGACGAGATCGAGCGCTGGCGCGAGGAAGGCTCCGTGGACTTCGTCGGCGAGTTGCCCGACACGCGCGAGCTGCTCGCGGGCTGTCATGTGTTCGTGTTGCCGAGCTACTACGGCGAGGGGTTGCCGCGCACGCTGCTCGAGGCGCTGGCGGTGGGTCGGCCGCTGCTGACCTGCGACAGCGTCGGCTGCCGCGAGGCCGTCGTACCGGGCGACGAGACCGGTGACGGGTCCCGTGACGGGTCCCGTGACGGGTCCCGTGACGGGTCCAGTGACGGGGATCACGGCAACGGGCGTCTCGTCGCCCCCCGCGACGTCGATGCGCTGGTCGACGGGCTGCGCTGGTTTCTCGCGCGTCGCGACGCCTGGGAGGCGATGGCCGAGCGCAGTCATGCACTCGCCCGCGAGCGCTACGACGTCGACGAGGTGAACCGGACGATGCTCCATGCCCTCGGCCTCGGACCCGGACCCGACCGTGCCTGAGACGAAGGTGGAGGGCCGTGGGCGCGGGCGGGGGTTCGCGCCGGGCCGGACGCTCGCGGGCCGTGTCGGCGCGACGCATTATCACATCGCGCGCAACATGTTCCTGGTCGGCCTGTTCGTCGGCGTCGGCAAGCTCGCCGGGGCGGCCAAGGAGGTCCTGGTCGCCTATCGCTACGGCACCTCCGGCGTCGTCGACGGCTACCTGCTCGTGTTCACGCTCGTGATGTGGCTGCCGACGGTCTGGAACAGCGTGGCGGGCTCGGTGTTCGTGCCGCTGACCCACCGGTTGCCGGACGCCGAGCGCACGCGCTTCAACGGCGAGCTGCTGGGGGCGTTGCTGCTCGTGGGCGGCGTGCTGTCGATGCTGCTGCTGGTGGCGTCGCCGGGCATCGCCGCGCTCGCCATCGAACGGCTGTCGCTGCAGGCGGCGTCGCGTCCGGGCCTGCTGATCGCGACCATGGCGCCGATGCTGCTGATCGGGCTCGTCGTCGCGCAGTGCAACGCGCAGCTGCTCGCCGAGCAGCGCCACGCGAACACGCTGCTCGGTGCGTTGCCCGCGCTGGTGCTGATGTCCGTGCTGGCGCTGTGGCCGGGGGAATTCGACGTCGTCCCGCTGATCCTGGGGGCCGTGCTGGGACAGGGCGTGCAGCTGGTCGTGCTGTTGCGCCTGGTGTCGCGCTCGCCGCATGTCTCGGCGCCGCGCCGGACGCGCGAGTCGGCCGGCTGGCCGGGCTTCCGCGACGCGCTCGGCATCATGATCGTCAGCCAGCTGATCGTCAGCACGGTCACCATCATCGATCAGCTGATCGCCGCGCGGCTCGACGTCGGCAGCGTCGCGACGCTCGGCTACGCGACGCGGTTCCTGTCGCTGTTCATCGGGCTCGGGGCGATCGCGGTGGGCCGGGCCATCCTGCCGGTGCTGTCCTCGGACGCGAGCGCCGCGACGCGCTCGCGCATCGCGCTGCGCTGGTTCTTCCTGCTCTTCGGGCTGGGGCTCGCGGTGACGCCGGTGCTGTGGCTGCTGGTGCCGGACGGCGTGCGACTGCTGTTCGAGCGCGGCGCGTTCGGTGCCGAGGACACGCGAGTCGTGGCGAGGACGATCCGCTTCGGGCTGGCGCAGGTGCCGTTCTACTTCGCCGGCATCGTGCTGGTGCAGCTGTTCGCGAGCGGGCGCGCCTATCGCATCCTGCTGGGCAGCAGCATCGTCGCGGTGGTGCTGAAGCTGGCGTTCGGCCACGCGTTCGCCGGCATCTGGGGCGTGCCCGGCATCGCCCTCTCCACGGGCGTCATGTACGCCGGCACCTTCGTCTACCTAGCCATCAGTGCCTGGCGCTGGGACGGCCTGGCCGACTCGGAGCGCTGAGGGTGGCGCGCATCGCCATGGTCATCTCGAGCCTGTCGGGCGGCGGCGCCGAGCGGGTGGCCGTCGGGCTCGCCGACCGGTGGCGGGCGGCGGGCCATCGGGTGACGCTGATCACCCTGTCCTCGGCGCAAGGGGACGTCTATCGGCACGCCGCCGGTGTCGAGCGCGTCGCGCTCGACCTGATGGGGCGTAGCCGCGGTCCGCTGGAGGGGGCGACCCGCAGCGCCCGGCGCGTGGCCGCCCTGCGACGGGCGCTGCGCGACCGCGAGCCGCACCTGACCCTGGCGATGATGACCACGACGAACGTGCTGACGGCGCTGGCGCACGCCGGCCTGGGCGGTGCGCTGGTGCTGGCCGAGCACAACTATCCGCCGCGCTCGATATCGAGCCGGTACTGGTCGCTGCTGCGCCGGGTCGTCTACCGCCGGGCCGATACCGTCCTCGCCCTCGACGAGCGCGGACGGCAGTGGCTGGAGCGTCACACGTTCGCCCGCCGGGTGGAGGTCATGCCGAACGCGGTCGCCTGGCCGCTGCCGCGGCTCGAGCCGGTGCTCGCGCCCGGGACGTGCTATCCGGCAGGGGCGCGGCGCCTGATCGCCGTCGGCCGGCTGGTGCCCCAGAAGGGGTTCGATCGGCTGCTCGAGGCGTTCGCCGCCGCGCACGCGGCGGCCTCGTCCCGGGACGAGCGCTGGCACCTCGCCATCGTGGGCGACGGTCCGGAGCGCGCCGCCCTGGAGGCGCGGGCGGCGGCGCTCGGCATCGCCGGGCACGTGACGCTGCCCGGACGGGTCGGCAACATCGGCGACTGGTACGCGGCGGCCGATCTCTACGCGCTCGCCTCGCGCCACGAGGGTTTCCCGGGCACGCTGCTCGAGGCCATGGCCAGCGGGTGCGCGGTCCTGGCCGTGGACTGCCTGACCGGCCCCGCCGACATCGTCGTCGACGGCGTCGACGGACTGCTGGTGGCCGACGACGATGCGGCGCTGCGCGCGGGATTGATGCGCGCGATGGGCGACGCGGCGCTGCGCGCGCGGCTCGCCGCCGCCGCGCCCGGGGTGCTCGGGCGCTTCGGCGAGACGCGGATCATGGCGTCCTGGGCCGGGCTGTTCCGGCGGCTGGGCGTGCCCGCTCCGGAGACGGACGGGGAGGCGCCCTCGTGACGCCTTTCCCGGACGGTCGCCGCACCGACGGCCGCACCGATCGCCCGCTGCGGCTGATGCTCGTCGTGCCGTCGTTCCGCGGCGGCGGCGCCGAGCGCGTGCTGGTGGCACTGGCCAACGCCTTCGTAGCGCGCGGTCACGGCGTCGAGCTGATCGTCTGCGACGCGGTCGGACCGTACGCGGCCGAGGTGGACCCGGCGGTGGACGTCGTCGATCTGGGCCAGCCGCGGGTGTCGCGCTGCCTCGCGGGAATCGCCCGGCGCCTGCGTGCGGGGCGTCCGGACGCCGTGCTGTCGACGATGTCCCACGTCAACCTGACCGTGTCGCTGGCGTGCCGGGCGGCACGGGTGGGCGGGTCGACGCGCCTGATCCTGCGCGAGGCGATGCCGGTCGAGCGCGGGCTGATCCTGACCGGCTCGCTCCCGCTGCGGCTGCTCGCCCGCGATGCGTACCGTCGCTGCGACGACGTCGTGTTCGTGTCCCGGGCGCAGCGCGCCCGGTTCGAGCGCGTGCTGCCGCTGGGGCCGCGCGTGCGTCGCCACGTGATCGTCAACCCCGCGCCGCCGGTGCCGCCGGCGCGCGACGGTGCGGCCCCGCCGTGGGCACCGGGCCCGGAACCGGTGGTGCTCGGCGTCGGGCGCCTCGCCGATCAGAAGGACTTCGGCACGTTGATCCGCGCCGTCGCGCAGGTCCGGCGACGTCGCCCCTGCCGGCTCGTGATCCTGGGCGAGGGGGAGCGGCGGGCCGAGCTCGAGCGTCTCGCCGTCGCCGAGGGCTTCGACGCCGCGACGAGCCTGCCGGGGTTCGTGTCCGACCCGTTCACGGCGATGCGCGCCGCGGCGGTGTTCGTGCTCTCCTCCCGCTTCGAAGGCATGCCCAACGCGCTCGTGCAGGCGGTATCGCTCGGCACGCCGGCGGTGTCCACCGACTGCCCCTGCGGGCCGTCCGAAGTGCTGCGCGACGGGCGCATCGGACCCCTGGTGCCGGTCGGAGACGTCGCCGCGATGGCCGCCGCGATCGACGCCCGGCTCGATCGCGGCGGGCGCGTCGAGCCCCCGGCCGACTGGCGGCGGGCGTTCGCCTTCGAGACCGCCGTGGAGCGCTACCTGGCCGTCTGCCGCGGCGACTCCCCGGCATGACCCCGGACGACGCGAAGCCCCTGCGGGTCGTGCACGTCATCCCGACGCTGGGCGCCGGCGGGGCGCAGTCGGCACTCTACCGGCTGGTGCTCGCCGAGCCGCGCGACGAACACGTCGTCGTGACGTTGATCGCCCCGCTGGCGCTGGGCGAGGCGCTGGCGGCGCGCGGGGTGCCGGTGCACGCGGTGGGGCTGCGCGGCGCGGTGTCGCTGCCCGGGGCGCTGTGGCGGCTGTACCGGCTGATGCGCCGGACGCAGCCCGACGTGGTGCAGACCTGGATGTACCACGCCGATCTCATCGGCGGCGTCGTCGCCCGGCTCGCCGGCTGCCGGCACGTGGCGTGGGGAATCCGGCACACGACGTTCGATCCGCGCGGCTCGTCGCGGAGCTCGCGCGCGGCGGCCGCGCTCTGCGCGCGGCTGTCGACGCGGGTGCCGCGCCGCATCGTGTCGTGCGCGGCGTCCGCGGTGGAGGTGCACGCGGCGATGGGCTACGACGCGACCCGCATGAGCGTGATCCCGAACGGCTACGACGCCGCCGCCTTCACCCCGCGCTTCGACCCCGATCGACTCGACGCGGCGCGCGACGCGCTCGGCCTGCCGACGGGCGGACGGCTGCTCGGCATGGCCGCGCGCTGGGACCCGCAGAAGGACCACGCCAACCTGCTGGATGCGCTGGCCCGCGTCCGCGACGCGCGGCCCGAGGGTTGGCGCTGCGTGCTGTTCGGCGCACGCGTCGATGCGGACAACGCCGCGCTGACGGCATCGATCCGGACGCGCGGACTCGCCGGGCATGTCATCCCGATCGGCGTCCGCGACGATGTGCCGGCCCTCATGGCGACGCTGGACCTTGCGCTCCTGTCGAGCCGCTTCGGCGAGGCCTTTCCGAACGTGCTCGCCGAGGCCATGATGACGGGCACGCCGTGCGCGTCGACGGACGTGGGCGACGCGGCGCTGATCGTCGGCGAGACGGGCTGGATCGTGCCCCCGGCCGCGGCCGGGGCGCTGGCCGATGCCGTGCTGGCCGCGCTCGCGGGGATGGACGACGGGCCGGGCTGGGAGGCGCGCAGGCGCCGCTGTCGTGCCCGGGTGGTGGAACGGTTCGGCGTGGCGCGGATGGCCGCCGCCTACGACCGGTTGTGGCGGGAGATGCACGAGAGTGGACGATGAACCGGTACGGTCCCGACGCGGCGCGGTGACGCGCCTTCCCGGCCTCGTCGGCGCGCTCGTCGTGCTCATGACCGCGGTGTGGGCGACGCCTGCGACCGCACGGTACTCGTTGCCGGTCTTCCCCGGTGCCGAGGGCTTCGGGACGCGGACGGCGGCCGGGCGGGGGGGCAGCGTGTGCCGCGTGACCTCGCTGGACGATACCGGGCCGGGCACGCTCAGGACGTGCCTCGAAGGGCGGTGGCCGCGCACCGTCGTGTTCGAGGTCGGCGGCACCGTGCGCCTCCGGAGCCCGTTGCGGATCGAGGATCCGTACGTGTCGGTCTACGGCCAGACGGCACCGGGCGACGGCATCCAGCTGGTCGGCGCCCCGCACTACGAGGAAGCGGTGCTGGGCATCGCCACCCACGACGTGCTGCTGCAGCACCTGCGCGTGCGCGCCGGCGCGTCGCGAGCGCCGTCGTGCTGCCGCGACGCGGTGTCGATCGCCAGCAAGCGTCCGGGACGGGTCTACAACGTGGTCCTCGATCACCTGAGCGTCAGCTGGGGCACCGACGAGGTCATGGACATCTGGTACGACGCCCACGACATCACCGTCAGCCGGTCGATCATCGCCGAAGGGCTGAACGACTCGACCAACGACAAGGGGCCTGCCGGGCGCGGGTTCATCGTCGGCGGCGAGGAAAGCCACTCGATCTCCGTCCACCACAACCTGTTCGCGCACAACTACCAGCGCAACCCCATGGTGGCGTCGCCGGGAGTGACGGACGTGGTCAACAACCTGGTGTACCACTGGGTCAGTCGCGGCATGGAGGTGCACGAGCGGGGCGAGTCGACGACCCGGGTCAACCTCGTCGCCAACCTGTTCGTGCCGGGACGGCAGGACGGGCCCCAGCGTACGCGGGACGAGTGGTCCGACATCGCGGTGAAGGCGCCCACCGATCGGGTCGCGATCCATCTCGAGGGCAACGTCCGCGAGCGCCGCGACGGCAGCATCGACCGGCCGTTGCCGCCCCAGGCGAGCCTGATCGGCGCGGGCCTGGACGAAGGCTACGATCCGGACCGGGGCTGGCTCGTCGCCGAGCGCCATCCGGCACCGGAAGTCCGCACGGTGCCGGCCGAGGCGTTGCGCGACGAGCTCCGCGACGACGTCGGCGCCACGCGTCCGCGGCGCGATGCGACCGACGCGCGCATCGTCGACGAGCTGCGCACGGGGACGGGGCGCATGATCGACTGCGTGGCCCCGGACGATCCCCCCTCGCGCGCGGTGTGCGAGGCGAGCAACGCCGGCGGCTGGCCCGCGTTCGCGGCGGCGGTGGCGGCGACGGGTCGGGCCGACACCGACCGGGACGGCATCCCCGACGCGTGGGAGCGCGACAACGGGCTCGACCCGGACCGCGCCTCCGACGGCAACGAGCGCGCGCCGTCCGGATACACCTGGCTGGAGACCTGGGTGCACTCGCTGGACTGACGGACGGTTGGGATACACTCGCCGGCCGCGGGAGCGCACCGGCCCGGACGGGAGCGGACGAGAAAGCATGTGCGGCATCACCGGGTTCTGGAGCGAGCGCGGTGGGGCCGACGACGCGGCCACGCTGCGCGCGATGAGCGCGGCCCTGGCCCACCGCGGTCCCGACGACCAGGGCCACTGGTCGGATCCCGACGCCGGCATCCACCTCGGCCACCGTCGCCTGGCGATCCTGGATCTCTCCGCCGCCGGTCACCAGCCCATGCACTCGGCCGACGGTCGCCACGTGCTGGTCTACAACGGCGAGGTCTACAACCACCTGGCCATCCGCGGCGACATCGAGGCGCGCGACGGCCCGCGGGCCTGGCGCGGCTCCTCCGACTCGGAGACGCTGCTGGCCTCGGTCGAGACCTGGGGCTTTCCCGCCTGCCTGGAGCGCTGGAACGGGATGTTCGCCGTCGCGCTGTGGGATCGCGAGACGCGCCGGTTGTCCCTGGCGCGCGACCGCATGGGCGAAAAGCCCCTCTACTACGCCCGCGTGGACGGCGGGCTGCTGTTCGGCTCGGAGCTCGGCGCGCTCCGGCGTCACCCGCGCTTCGACGCGCGCGTGGACCCGGTCGCGCTGACCGAGTACCTGCGCCATTCGAACGTGCCGGCGCCGCGCGCCATCCACGTCGGCAGCGCCAAGCTCGCCCCGGCCTCCTGGGTGAGCTTCGACGCGCCGGACGCCGAGCCCGTGCCGCGGCTCTACTGGGACCTGCACCGGATCGCCGCCGAGCGTCAGGCGAGTCCCATGGACGAGCACGAGTGGCGCGAGGCGCTGCCCCGTCAGCTCGAGCGCTCGGTGGCGAGCCGCACGCTGTCCGACGTGCCGCTCGGCGCGTTCCTGTCGGGCGGCATCGACTCGAGCCTGGTGACGGCGCTGATGCAGCGCTCGGGCGACCGACCGGTGCGCACCTTCACGATCGGCTTCGAGGAGGCGCGCTTCGACGAGGCGCCGCACGCGCGCCGGGTCGCCGCGCACCTGGGGACCGATCACACGGAGCGGTACGTCAGCGCCGCGGAGGCGCTGGCGCTGGTGCCGGAGCTCGGCCGGGTCTGGAGCGAGCCGTTCGCCGACCCCAGCCAGATCCCGACCTGGATCGTGTCCCGCATGACGCGCGAGTCGGTCACCGTGGCGTTGTCCGGGGATGGCGGCGACGAGCTGTTCGGCGGCTACCGTCGCTACGCCGACGCGCAGCGCATCTGGCGTGTCCTCGGCCGGGTGCCGCGCCCGCTGCGGGCGGCCGCCGTCGCGGCGTACCGCGGCGGCGCGCCGCTCG